>JXCR01143954.1:240707-312969 GCA_002079205.1 Phalaenopsis hybrid cultivar
CCCAACCCCACCCCTGCACTTATGCTTGTGATACTCTCATCACAACTTTATTGTGGAATCGCTAGATGTGGTCCTAAAATTGCAAAGATGTGTTTTTATGTTCCCAACTTCCTTCGCTCTCTTGCAAGTCCTACTTAACAAGACACTCCTGATTGTTTGTCACACCCTTCCTAATGAATTGGTTAGCGAGTATAATCTCGACTTCATTGTGAAAGGATGCTACTATGGCGGTTGGTGCTCGTTGACCTATTATCAAGTGGGGTTCTCTATATCTTCATGATTTGGCTTAATGGCTAACTTGAAAGATTGGATGAAGCTTAATCCTAGGAGGCAGTTAGGGCTTATAAGAAACCTACCCCATGAATTTTAGTATTGGGAATGGGCCTTCATATCTTCTAATGAAGCTCTTATAAAATTCTCTTAAAATTTCTGAATTGTTGGAGAAGAAGCCTCATCATGATAAGGTCGTCTTCTTTGAACTCTAAGGGGTTGTTTAGTCGGCAACATTAGGAGTGCATTGCATTCTTAATGCAGTGTTTTGAATTCAGTTGCTTGTTCGAAAGAAATTTAAACTCTATGTAAAATAACATTATATTTGAAAGTCAGTTGTTAGTTCATTTTCTTTGAATTTAGAATTTGTTCAATTTGACCGAATTTCAAAAACATAGTGAATTTAAAATCTTGTTCGTCGCTCGTAAGCCACACCCACCATCACAGGTCTCCGCCGGCCGCCCGCTACAGTCATTCACCACCGACCACCATCGACGGGAACCGTCGCAACCCTTTTTGGCCTCCCTCGGCTGCCGGCCACAACCGCCGACCAACGCTGTTAGCCACCTCCACCAACCATTACCCGTTGCCCGCTATCGATCACCTTTGCCATTGGCCATCGTCGTTCGTAAACATCGACAAATGCATTACTTCGAAATGTATTATTTTCATTTTATTTCAAACTAAAAAAAATCATTTATTTATTTTTATAGCGAATCAAATAATTTCAAAGCATTTCACATACAATGCATCACTTCTGCCTTGTATTCATTTTACACTACATCACCTTTTCGACAAACCAAACATCCCCTAAGTGTCCTCTCTTTTGTCCACCTATTTCTTCGTTTTTCTGAATGCTTTATTAAAACTTATTGTTAATTCCACTTGCTTATGCCGTTGACTTAGCAAACTTGAGTGCACTTGGGCTCTTGCCTTCATAATTTGTTGCAAGTTTGAGGGGGGTGTCATAGGCTGTTGCTTTATGAACACCTCAAAGGGACTTCAACTGGTTGTCTCACTCTTTTGCTAATTGTAAGAGAATTGGGCCACATCAAAGGACTTTGCCCAATTTTGTTGGTTAGCACTAACATAGTGCCTTGGATATAGCTCTAGTAGGGCATTGGCTTGCTCATTTTGTCTATCACTTTAAAAATGGAAGCTTGCGGAGTTGTACCAACCCAAGTAATTTGAAAAAGTATGCCCAAAATTATATTGTGAAATGAGGGTCTCAATCACTTATATATTAGATGCACTTCTCAGTTTGACATTTTGGTGTAGGAACAGACGGGCCTTTTCTTTAGTGCTGCAATTAATAGGGGATAGAATGAAGATTGCATATTTGTTCACTTGGTCGATGAATAGTATGATACTTTCACACCTTTTTTAATTTGTGCAAGGTGGTGATGAAGTCCTTGGAAACACTTTCCTAGGATTTTGTTGGAATAGACAATGATTCAAGTAATCTTATTAGCGTTTTTTGCTTCACCTTGCTTTGTTGGCATGCAAGAGAAGTCTTCACATATGATTGTACTTTATCCCTCATTTCTGTGCAGTAGTATGCGGTTTTTAATAGTGCAAGGATGTGCTTCATGCCAGGGTAACCAATCCACATAGAATCATGACAATCTCTTATTATCTCACGCAATGATTCCCCTATTTTGGTAGAAGGAGATGTCTCTCCATTTTTTTATTACGGTCCTTCATCTAGCCAAAATCATCGCCATTGCTTCAATGAGTTTAGCGAGGTTTCAGTGTTCTATTGAATAACTTGCTTGATACGTTGAAGCAAGGGAATATCCACTTGACTGATGGTTGCTACCCTTTATCTTCCGGATTCCATAGTATTAGTTTTCTTTGGCTTATTCTCCAGGTGGTAATCAATCTTTGCTTTAAGCCTAGCTTTTTTTTGGTTTAGAAATAGCTCATGGCAATATCGTCAGTCATGATCATGAATTTGGAGCCTACTAAGTAATGTTACAAAACTCTTAGAAAATGGATAGTTCATGTTATTTATTTCTCTTCTATTATATAAAGATATTTTGTCTTTTAAGTTTGCGGTTCTCATAAATAATAGGATGACCTTGCATAAGCACTCATTCAATTGCAAAGTTTGAAGCATTTTTGTGCACCTTGAAGCATTTTTGTGATCAACCAAGTTAAGGATTGAGTTTTGTCATTTTTCAATTTTTAGGTCTTTGAAAGCATATTGGCGTTCCATGACATTGCCATGGTTGGCTTCTTAAGAAAGTTTGTCAATTGTGTCACTTGTGTTGCGTATCCCTTTATTAATTCATTGATTATAGTTCACTAGTCCATAAGAGAATTTTAACTCATGAATCATAGTGGGTGGCTTCCAACTTTAAATGGCATGCAACTTGGTATTTTCTATTATAAGCTTTCCATGTTTAATCCTATGTCAAGAATGATAATTCTTTTTTGGCAAAGAAGCATTTCTCTTTTTTGTTGTATAGCTCCTTATTCCTGGGGGCTTGGAACACTTTTCTCAAGTGTTTTATGTGCATCTTCTATTATTTTACTCTATATCGTAATGTCATCTAAGTAAACTGCTACAAATTGACTCAGATAAAAGTAGAAGAGCTTGTTCTTTAGGGTGAAAGAGGTTGGTGATGCATTTGTGAATCCAAAAGGGAAGACTAAAATTCATAGGAACCATACCTTGGTACGCATATAATAATGGGCATGTCACCTTTGGCAATGTGATATTGATTGGTATAGTATCGGGCATCCCCAAGTTGGTCAAAGAAATCAACTATTAGTGGAATGTGATACTTATTCTTAGCGGAGATTTTGGTTAGGGTGCTTAAATCAATGTACATGCATGGATGGAGAACCATCATTCTTTTGAAATAAGACTGGAGCACTGAATAGGGCTTTGGAGAGCCTAGTGAACCTGGCTTCAGGTAGGCATTGTAACTAACTTTTTAATTCAACTAACTTTGGTGGGGCCATATGGTAGGGACTCATTTTTGGTGTTTTTGCTCCTGGCTCAAGCTCAATTTGGGGATCAACTTCTTATCTATGTGGTAACTTCTTTGGCAGCTCCTGTAGTATGACATCCTTGTGTTCTATAAGGATTTTTTTCTACTTGGGAAAGTTGGTGGAGGAAGTGGCTCTTCATTATCAAGCTTTTTAATCGTGGCTCAATAGTTCTCATCATCTCATCTCAAGCCTTTCCTGGATTGCATGCTCATAATGCCTTCATGTAGAACTAGGTATTTTTTAATTGTTGGAACAACACGTGCCTTTCTCTATCTACTATTCATACTGAGTTTACGAAGGGATTGGAAAAGCATTTATTTAGTTCAAAAAATCCATTCCAAGAACCATTTTGAATTCATCCATTAATACATATACAAGTCCAAGTAGCCCACCCATGCACCAAGTGTGGTTTGTACGCCTTAGGCTACAGCTTGAATTGGTTTGGTCGCAGAGCTGACAACTTTTTTTGAACAACCTCTGCCACTTGCTTGAAAGCCTAAACTTTAAGCTTCTTCTACGGGATGAGTTATGAGTACACCAATGTTGACTAATGCCTTAGTGCCCGTCTCGTTGATTGTAGCGTCCACAAATAGAAGTTCTTTGGTTTGAGTTCTCGAGGTACTCTGAACAACATTAAAGAGCTGTAGTGAATTAACTTGAGCATTCTCATGGCTGCTTTCGGATTTGCACTCTTCAGGATTAGCAGTCAATGCATGAAGAGCCTTCATATTTTGACAATTTTATGTCCAATGAGGGTCACTACACAAGAAACATCGCCTTTTGTCGGTTGTTGAGTACCTGCATTGCTCTTCATGAGGATCTAAAGTCATCAACAATTTGTGGTATTGGTTTAGCTCGTCAATATGGGAGTCCATTGAAGCCATATACACGCTTGTTTGAAACTTTGTGGTACGGAATGCCAGAACTTCTGCTAGGTACCAAGAAGTAATCAACAACAATTGATATGTGGTCACTAGGATGTATAATGGTTGAATTCTTAGAGAAGAACCGTTATTCAACGGCAGGACCAAATTTGATCAACTTGATAAGATATTTAGAACTTGTGGCACTTCAAATGAGAAGACATGGCCTTGAAATATGCATTTGCATTAATATATTAAAAAGGAATACAAAATTGCTAAGCGGAGCCTACAAAAAAGTTGGGTTCGGTCAAAATCAACAAAAGGAAAGAGAGTGGGAGTTATCCACCATCCAAATGAGAAGATATGGCAAGGGTTTGCAAAGTTCTGATAGGCCGCATGAGAAGTTCCAGCCACTTCATTTTCTGGGCGTCAACTCGTTGAGAGGTTGGTTTTGACTTGCCGAGTTAACTTGTAACTCATGACTCTGGAAAGTACATTACTGCTGAAGATGCACTCAACCATGATTGGTTCCATGAGGTTCTTTTTCCTAAAGAGAAGGATTTGATGCCAACATTTCTTGCCCAGCATGCCCAAGACAGGCAATTGCGAAGGATAATGAAAAGCCCTGATCCATTGGAAAAGTAGCGCAGGAAGGATTTGTAGTTGGGGGAATAAGTTTCTACTGACTCTTTGGTTAAGAATACTGAATGAGTAGGTGGTAACTGTTGCATATCTTTCTTCTTGTCCTGATTTGGAAGTATTCACAGGGATATATTACTTTGAGGTGCGAAACGTGTTGCAAGTAAAGTTCTGCAGCTTGTTTAAGTGTCCGTTGACAATTTAATACTGCTCTTCAGCAGACACCCATGATGATATTGGTGGAATAAAAGTATAGTTTTATCCACCAAAACGATTATATTGTAGGTATTTTTTTTCTTGTCAGCAATGATCATAAATAGTTTGTCCTTTATGCAACCTGGATACAAGGTTTGGCATATCAGTTTTTATTTTATTCAATCAGATCTTTTTGAAAGTTCTTGTAATAAAGCTTTCATCTCTCATTGATACATTGCAAACAATGCTTTTAAAGCCTGGATCCTAAAGCTATGTTTTATGGTTCTATTCAAAATAATAAAATCCTTTTTTAGGAATAAATCGATCAAAATTTTCTTTCGGCTTACCTTTTTTCTTGTGCTTCTTGAAGCTTCGATCTTGACTTTTGATGGTCTTTCTTTTGATTTCCTCTAGTGTGCTCTTTACCACCTTTGATATTGTTGTCTTTTTTTTTTTTGGATTTGGATGTCTCGTTCTTTGTTTGAGCACTCGTTTAAGCTATTTGTTGTTGCAATAGCAAATGCGAGATCCTGTACTCATGGTACTTAAGCTTCATCTTTGCATGAGCTGGTAGTCCATCCATGAAGTAAAAGCTGAAGTTTTTTATGGAACATATGAAGAATATCCAGTAAATGATTTGTGAGGTACTTCACATGGTCTTGAATACTACATGATTGCTCAAGTTTTCGTTAGCAGCCATATACCACTTTGACATCCTTAAGACAAAACTATCTATTATGCTCATTCTTAAAGGCATCAAAGGTATTAATATAGCTTGTATCTTTTTTGATGCCTTCTTGCCATCGACACCATCGAAGCATGACAAAGTTGACATAATACAAAGCTGCATTCTTTATTTTGGCCTCATCATTTGAAGTATCCACAACTTCGAAATATTTTTATAGTCCTCATAAGTTGTTTACCTCTTGAGCACTAGGATGGCCTACAAACCTCCTAGATTTTGGAATGTCAAGTTGATGAGTTTCCATCATTGGAATAACTAAGCTAAAAAGGACCGGCCTTTTACACAAGAACTTCTTAGACTTTTTATAATATTACTCTTTCTATAATTTTCATAAGATATACCACATTTCATAAATTTTTTAGAGTATTCTATATATATCAACTATCTATAAAATCTTAAAAAACTGCAAGAGTTACCATACTTTTCTAGACATATATAAATCATTCTAGAGATGTGACTAGTATAACTAATGGAATGGGCTTGGTTGTGCAAAGTTAGGTGGCTGATAGGTTCCTTGCTGATTAAAGCTAGGTGTTTGCTAAAAATCACTCAATTATTCAGTGGCCTATGCAGTGCTCACAGGACATTAATGAATCAACGACATTCACTTTGTAGCAAGCTTGGTAGTAAGTGTGGCGATGGGATCCAACTTGTGGAAGATGGCTATTGGTTTCTTTGTTAGTATATTCTCACTAGACCAGTGATATTTGCTCATGCTTATTTTTTCTAGTAGGTTGTAAACTGCCTTTTGCATTTTACTTGTGAATTTACATCTAGACTACATCAATCAATATTTGAGTTGACATGACTAGCCCATTGTAGGATGTCTGGACCTACATCTACACTTTGACAAGTTGTGATGCAGCCATTTTCTAAGGAGGTATTTAAACCCCCAATGCATCATGCAATGCCTCATGTAGTGAGATCGCTTGACAATAAGTTCTTAGTGAAAATGAAAGTCTCAGTCCTAGTGCATCATTTGGCACCCATTATACTTAAAGGTGTTTCAAATTTCCAATAAATTTGAAATATGATCATTCGGGTTCTCGGTGGCTAAGCCCTCATTTTGATAGGTTTGGATTATTTGCAATGTTGTCTACTTGATTTCAAAATTATTTGCTTGTATGCCAGTTTCACAATAGCATGAGAAATTTCATGCATTTTGGGTCGTGTATAGTCTCTTAATGTTTTTCCCCCCATGGCCAAATCATTGCTCCCATTGTAGCCGCCATATCTAAAATTTTTGCACGTTCAACTTGCCTCTTATCCTTAATCTTCTTTAAAAGGATGTGTTGGATTTCTTGATCTACATCCAATGGTTGACCTCCAGTGTGATGCATTCAACTCGATGACTCCTAGAAATCAAAGTAGAGTAGATGAAAGAGCAAAAAACAATTAATAAAGAAAAATATAATTAAAAAAATGAAAGAAAATAAAATAAAAGAAAATTTGTTCGGAGTAAATAATAAATTTGATATTGATATTGGTATTGGTATATCATTTGGTCAAAGGTTGGGTTATACTGTACTGAAGATAGCACTTTGGTGCAAGAGGTCTTATAAAAGAATCAAATGATACTCATAACTCAGCCTCAAAAATAAATATATGGGGGAAACTGGCATACTAACTTGATACGCTCACGAACTAAACTAGTGAAAACAAGACGATGAGACTTATAACTTAGCCCCACGTAGGCTTAAATATGCCCACATTATAATACTTCTTGGAAACGATTGCCATGTAATGCAAGATAGACTAGACTATTATTTTATTATAGAAAAATGTAGATCTTGTGACTTGATTGTAAAAATTAAGCTAAGTATGATTGGTATGCAAATGCTTATAATTAAGGCAAAATAATTTCTTACTATTTTGAATTGATAAATTTTTTATCATCCTATTCACACTAAGTGTATTTATTTTGCCTTAACTATAAGCATTTGCATGCCAGTTAAATATTCTAGTATGAGTATCAAACTGATTATGCAAGGGTATGCAATCCTTAATAATGAATGCGTAGAAGATCTCAAGTTCAAATCAAGTAAGAAAGGCATACTTCACTCTATAACGGCAGTGATCTTCACTGGTTATATCCCTCTTTCATGTGCAATGGATGAAGGCCCGAATACAAGGAGCAAATTGAATATATTATGAGATGCATATAATTTTCGCACAATCAGCTAGTCACTATAGGGTTTCTACTTAATTTTATTTGATATTATTTTATATGCAATGAAATCCTATGGTGTTGAATGCAATCAATTATTTTTTTTTTGTTGAGTCCAATCTCAAAAAAATTAGGTTAAAATTATTTATATTGGGTAGAAAATTTACCTAAGAGCATATCACAAGTAATTCAGGCTACAAGCACATCGATAATAAACCTAGAAAAAACATGCAATTTTTAATCGTGAAAAGTATAAAAGAATCAATTTAAATAAAATCAACAAAATATGCAAACCGAATAATAAAAACCAGAAAATCTGGTGCAGCCGAGTACTGCTATACACCCAGTAAGGAAAAAAAAAGTGGGGCAATCAAGCATTTGCCTTTTATACAGCCCAGTCTAGACCTAAGACAAACCCATTGGTTGGGTAAGCTTTATGAGTGTCTTCGGTTCATGTTCTGATTTGTGTTTCATCCTTGCTCCTTCGTTATATTAAGGCTCATTCTCTCTCTATCGTCATCTTGAGGATCATCCTTGCTTCGTGTCATGTTGAGGTTCATTCTAGCGTCGTCGTCAAATATGTCCCCATTTCATAACACATGAAAGTCCATAGCCGACCAACAACAATTAACAGACACACCTACCTCTACATTAGACTCATTAGTTGGAAAAAAATCCAAGGTTTATTAAAGCCCCTACAAAAAATGATTAGTAGCCAAAAACATACCACAAGTATAAAAATATCTCACAAAACTACTTGGACTTAGCATTGTGCTGCGACAACAAATTCCCTATCCTATTAGATTGTGCTTGGGATCATTATTTTTAACACCGGTAAAAAATACATGAATATATATATATATATACATGACTTCTAAGCGCGGCCTCTTGCAGAAAACAAATAATAAAAAAGACTAAAGTAGCTGTCTTAACATCCAGTCTAGCGAACAAGCTGCTATAACGTCCAGTATACTAGGTAATTACAACAAATGATAATCATAATAAATCAAGTAATAATAATCACAATCACAATCTCATTGACCTAAAGTTAGAGTAGGTGACCTAACACAAGCATCTAAAATGTATGAAACATATATTTTATGCGTCAAATTAATAAGCTTTTAAGTTTAAATTGTAATGTTTTATCGTTGAATATTCAAATTTACCCAATAAGATGGTTCAATTTAATTTTTTTTAGGTGATTTATTTTTTATAATTTTTATGTTGAATTTATTATGATATTACTTAAATGCATATATGTACTTTTAAGGTATATATATGTGTTTAATTTTTATAAAATACTCAAAATTATTTAGAAAAGTGATTTAGTATCTGATAAAACTAGTTATACATTAAAATTTCAATTTTCTATATTTTATGATTTTTATCAGTTAAAATTAATTTATTATTGCATTTTTAAAATAAAGTGTATATTTTGACCTAAATATGACTTTGTCTTGATTTGTGAGAATTTTGTGATTGTTTGAATTTTTATTTAATTTTAATCCGTGCGTAAATTTTTTAAATGTATTTTCAGTTCAAAAATTATAATAAATCCAAATGACTTGCAAATATCATGAAAATTTACAAGGATGCTTAGATTTAAATTCTAAACATTTTCTAAAATTTCCAACTCAATTTGAGCTCAAATAGATTTACTATGATTTAATGAATATATTTAATCACTTTACTATCAAAATTTTATTTTTATTTAATTTTTTAGATCAAAATGATTCTAATTTGAGTTCGCTTTTTATCCTTTATTATGATGTTTACTTGGTGACAATTAGATAATGATTTGGAGTTGAAATCATGGGAACTTGTAAATTTTTAAACTAGACATGATATTTCTGTAATTGTTAATAACAATTATTATGTTTACCATTAGATTTAGTTAAATTTTATTTGAGATCTAGTTATTTCAGTTTCAATGATCATTCGTAAATCTTCAAAGCATCTTCTACAATGAATAAAATATATTATTATAATTTTTATGAATTTTCGAAATTAAAATTATTTGTTTGATTCTATTTTATTCAACTTATTAATGTTTGCTTAACTTTAATAAATGATATTTAAGATTACTATGTTAGCGCATTGGCATGGCAAAACTTATAGGTGATAATCAATCACAAAGATAGTGTTGAGGGCTCTAAGCATGCAAAATAACGATCTGAACCAACTTGATTTAAAATGAAGCTATTCAAATCATGAGTGTGATTGGAGGGAAATCATCGATGATAAATCAAATGATTCCATACAAGTGCTCCTAAGGGTAAGTTTATTTAATTATTATTGAGATTTCTAACCTACCGAACCTTATGTGACTCGAGGATGAAAAGAAAAGAGCGGGTTCTTAGTGTGCTTGCATTCATTGACAAACATATATAAAGCCACAAAAAAATAAGAAAATATTTACCATAGTCAGTATAGTAAGTTGTAACCAACTGGATGGCATACCAGTTCCAACTTTAATGAGGGAGCTACAGGATGTTGAGACACAATGAATTCGGTTTCACATGAAATTGAAGGCACCAAGGAATCAATCACGGCACATTTTGATTCTCCATGAGTAATATAGAAATAGAAAATGTATAAGCAAAATGAAATTGATGGCTTGCAATGATAAATTTATCTTACAATGTGTAATGTATGTAAGGTCAACACATAAGGTGATATGAAAAGGTCATATAAATTTTCCTCAAAACTACATGATGCATGAATCAAGGAGATGACTGGTGCATTTGGGGTGGCGGTATAGTGCTTGCTGCACCACAGTTTTCCTGTTTTGTGAAATTGTATTTTTCCTGAGTTCTTAAGAAGTTGTAGTTGAAAGCTGTGTTTTCCAAACAAACATGATTACTTGCGGTGGCTGTTAGAAAATTGCAGTCTGATTTTTTCAAAATTTTAATATTATTATTTTTTTGTAATAGTCATCACAACTTTATGAGCATCAACTTCATAACTACTTCTTCGAATAGCTGCAGCTACCCCAAATAGACCTGAAATCATCATGAAATTTGATATGTTTTGTTCTGATAGCACATGACATGTTGATCTATGTCACAATAAATAACGAAACTATTAAAATCATACATCATGAAAGTATATGCACACACACATACATGTATATGTCTACACACGCACACACACATATTTATATTTAAATAACTTCTACTGAAACTGAAATGCTGAATTATTTCAATTTGATTCTGTGGTAGAAAATTCAAATAACTTCTTCTACTGAAGAGGAATTTATACCTTCACGCCTATCTCAGCTCGTGTGGCTGTTGTATGGGCTGGGAAGATGTGCTGGGAAGGATTAAACGAGGAGGAGCATCTAGAAGAATGTCCAGAGAGAGGATGGGAGGAGACACATGGGATTCTATCGACGGGAATAGCATCGGATGCGGAGATTTCCAGCAAGAGATGTGGTGAAAGGTTGGAAGCTGCCCCAGATATAGTTAAGTAGAGAGGAAGCTGGGCTTCAGTTTGGAAGGTTGCCGCTGGGAGGAGAAACAACAGGTTGTGGGGTCTAACGGCTGGGAGGTGCTCGGTTTTGGTGTTGTGTGGGTAGTACGGGCTTAGGAAAAAGCAAGCAGCCGTGGATGGTTGGGGTGGCTNTCGACCCCATATTTCATAAAGTTTAAATGAAAGACCAATATACCTCAAACCCCGTATCTACCCCAAAGGATAAACACTAGCCATGACGATGAGGATTGATCAAATATACGACATCAGTTTGGTCTGTGAAACCATTTTATTTGCTGACAAGTTCACTTATTTAGTACAAAAAATTAAATAGGGTTTATATTAAGCTAGGTTCGGAAAAACTTTCTATAAAGGCAAGCCTCTATAGTAAATTACATCTTACATAACCGAAAACACCTAAGAAAATGCTCAATAAAAATTATGAAATATTATCTTCAAAGAGGTCAAAAGGATTGGACATTTCAATGAGATTGGACAAAGAGGTGTGAAAGAGGAATAGTTCAAATTTTGAACATTAATTATGTAATCCAAAAGAGGAAGAACTAGGGGTTGTCATAGATTTGGAGGAGAACCTCGGTGACTTTCCCGTCTATCCAATTGTTTGGCTTCAGTTTTGAGGAGAAATTAGTTAAATGTTTCATCTTGCCATTTTTATTTGTTGAGGCTTACATTCGTTTGAAACGACCACACAAATGGTCTGAAAGATGTGAGGATTTAAGTCATGACGAACGACAACCTTAGAATCCTAAACTAGTTAAGCCTATCTTCCACGGCATGATTGTGCAAAGGCATAAAGATAAGTTGAGGAATTATGTTGCATAAGCAAACAATCTTGAAATCCTATGGTTTGTTGTTTAATTCTAAGGAAAGAATGGTATAGCTGGGGAAGACATGTTTTGCTGTTGAAGATGGTTGTGCTGCCAAAAATGCTAGCTCCAAGATCCTTGCCGTGATGAGTTTAAGTTTTCTAATGTGTCAAGTTATAATGTCAAATCAGAGGTCCCTATGGTTATGGTTCTTTAATTGTTGTGGGGCATATTAAAGTTGATTAGAGCGACACCGGTTAGGATCTTAAGGTTCCCACTATTTTCTTAATGTAGTTGTAATTATTTTTTGTTATGTTTGTGATTAAATTTTGGGTTGTCTTATATTTTGAATGTTGTAGAGGTGAATTTTATCTTGGTTAATCTTAGTTTTGGTTTTAGTTTGTTGGCTATCCTGGTAGTTCTGGTTTTCATGTAGGGTGACATCCTTGTTTAGCACGCAAGTTTTATAAAAATACAGTGCTGAAAGTACAAGAAAAGACAGTATTGTAGACCGTAAAAGGTACCTGGCGAGTCTTCTCGTTTCACCAGCTAAAAGGTTAGTACTTGTAGTGCATGTATATAATGTTGCAAGAAAAATTGAATCACATGAGGAGATAAAGGTTTAGCTACCAAAGCCCACACTATGAATTTGTTGGATCTTGGAAGATCCTAGTGGATACTTTTAGAATAAAATATGGCAAGTCCACTTTGCTCTTCAAAATGTCCAATAGATTTCAAAATGCTCGAGGCATGACCCTGGACCATTTTGATGATCCCTTGAAATGTTCGGAGTTCATTTTGGACTTATCATATTGTTTCATTAATCATCTGAGGTTGAAGTTTACTACCACGTTGCTCAGTAGAACTTCACAAATTGATTATCTGAAGCATTGCATACTCGATTAATCAATTGATGTTTCATTTGATAGTTATGTGTGTGTGTGCCCCTGAGGCAAGTTTAGGTCATTTAAGATTGTGGTACCTGCTATTAAAGTCAGGTTTGGAGTGTTTAAAGATGTTAATCATCAATCATATTATCTTCTAAATCCAATCAATTGAATTTAGATATTTAACCTAGGTCACTACCAAGCCTTCAATAATCATAATGGGTGAACTGGTGATTATCAAAATTTTAAGTAAAGTAATGTGTATTTATATCAAATAATCAAACTTTCCTCAATTTTGGCTTTAAGAAAAGTAAATTGTAATCTTTCTAGCTTAAACCCATTACTTAAGAATCATTTGATCCTTATTTAACTTCCAAGTCATGAAGATTAGGAGGATTATGATTTTTTTGATGTTGTGCAAGGGTAGTGAGTGGGTTTCTACCTTTTAATACCATCATATTTCAATAATCCAAACATGTTTATTAGGAACAAAATTAGCCATTTATCCCGGGTTAATTCTAAATTTTGATTAAGGCATCAGAATCTAAAATTATCACTTTGCCCTTGTGGCATTTCACTTCATAACTCACTAAAAACAACTCAAGTGACTTCGAGGGTTTAAAGTGCCATATCTATGAGGTAATTATAATGTTAGAGGAAAGCATGTGGACCTCTCAAAATTTTAGTTTAATTTAGATAATTATTTAAAATTATAAGATATGATTTTTAAAAGTTAAATTATTTGATAATCCAAAATATTCTTTTTTATAAAAAAATTATTAGGGGTTTCCTAAGGTCAGAGAAACACTTAGGTAAAATTTCATGATCTTTGAATTAAATTATTATTATTATTATTATTATTTAATTTTAACCAATTTCAATGATTAAACTAAATATAAAATATTATTTTTAATTACAAAAATCATTTTTATATATTTTAGTAGGCTTCTCTGAGTTCAGAAAACTCAGAGAGTCAAATCTTTTATTTATGTTATTTTTAATTTATTTAATATAATTATTTTAATGGGAAAATAAAGAAAATTCATTTTTAAGCTTTTAAAATTTATTTTTAACTTAGAAAAATTAGGAAAAATATTTTAATGAGTAATAAATGATCAGAAAACAATTAGGCACATTTTGAAATATTTTGATATTTTTGGAATTTTTAATTATTCTTAATTATTTTAAATCCAAAATATGGTTCAAAATTCAAGTATTTTACCAAAAATAATTTTTATTTTTCCTAAGTGCCTCTAATCACAAGGAACTCAGAAAACCACTTATCATAATTTTCCCATGTGTATTTAATTTGATATAAATATATTTGCACAAAAATATAAGGTTTCTTAGAAAATCAATTTTTGTGCTAAAACTAAATCAAATAATTTTAAAATTTGTACAATGGGTAGATGTGATTTTGATGAACAATGTGGGACTGACTTTGTCAATTTTTTATCTATGTTTAATTTACATAAATTCATGGAAGATATTTACATTTAATTAAGTATAAAAATGTACGAAATAGTTCAAAGCATCACAATATTTTTCCTCGATTTCTCTGGCCATGGGAAACCTACTAAAATTATTCCCATAATTTTTCAAGTGATATTTTGATTTATATAATTAGAATAAACCAAAAATGATCACTCTAGCTTAAAAATTAGATAGAGATGCTTTCTAACTTTGGAAAAATCAAAGAACATCCCCTCTGTGATGTGAAATAAACCATAAAAATCTCAAGCCATGGTGAGCAGTCCATAATCATGGAGAGTTAAAATACCTCAGAGGGTATTTAGTCAATTAAAAATCATATGCTTGCCAAGTAATTTTTATTTTTAGTCCCCATTATTCTTCTCTCTTCACTGAGCCATAGGAACTTGTTCTTTTATTTTTATGATTTTTCTATGAAAATTTATGAATTTTTAAAGATCTGTCATTTTTTTAATTAAGAAAAAGCCTTAATTATCTATTTATCCCAATTACGCATTGTGTCATCCTCGTCCTCCTCGAAGCTCCACACATCGTCTCTTGGTTTGGCACTACCATTTAACTCAGCAGCCACAAGTCTCGTTGTTCACGCATGATGACTCTGTCCGGCTCGATATCTTCTGTCCTCTAATAGACGCTCGATCAGATGGCTCTCCTTCATCGTCCCCAATAGCCAAAACCCATGAACCATCCAACTTTAAACCCAAGGATCTTAGCCTAGACTCAACCAAATCACTTTAGGTTTGTTCCTAGACCTTCATCTACTGAAGATGAGTACATCTATACGATTACATTGCTCTAAATTGCAAGTTTTCTTCATAGAAAACCAATCCAAGCCCAAAATTTGGGGTAGTGAGCTATACCTTTGCCCAAGAGGAAAGGCCTTGATTGGGTGCTTATGGAAGCTTTACTGGAGTCTGACAAACATTGTGGATGTGTTTATTTCCTCTGATGAAGGCTTCAAGTATGAGTTCGATCAAAGGGTGAAGCGGCCTTGGTCTAGGGATAGGTTAGAGGGCTCAACAGAGGGGGATTTTAATGGTGATCTTCCTCTCTTAGTCTACTGAAGCTCAAGCGTAAATTAATTTAAGGTTTAGGAGAGTTTTTTAGAAAGACCAAATTTTGCCCTAATTTTAAGCTCATAAATTGAGCTCAAGTGATGGAGAAGATGGCCAAAGGATGGTTGCAATTGGGTTAGGGAGTCTTGGAGGAGCTCTGGAAATAGTTTTAATAGATTTCTCTATAGCAAATTTTTTTTATGTCCTTTGAAGCCATGAAGAAGGGGTTTAATTAAAACAGCCTATGGTGGCTGTCCTATCCTCCAATTAGGTGCAATTTGAAGTTGAGGTGGAGAGCTTCAAGATGTTAAACACCAATTAGAGCTAGACACATTGGATGGGTGAAATTTGGTTTGAATCTAGGCATAAGGGCTCTCAATTTTGGCTCCTCCAATGACTAGGGTAGCTGGCCATGGTAGGGGAGGTTCATATGTTTCTCAAGAACCTCAAAGGAATATGTCACAATAATTAATTTGGGTTGGTGATAGGTTTTGGCAAAGATATCCTTGGCTTAAGCAATTTAGGGGAAAAAATCTCTTGATTTAGGGGACCTTTGGTCTATGTCTCATCTAGGGTGGGCTAAGTGAGTCTAGCCTGGTTATTAGGGTCCCAAACTTGGTTATAGAAGTCTTGCCTTGATCAATTTGACATGGCTAGGTCAATTTTGGTGCATGGGTCCAACTTGGGTTAAAATGGCTAAAGGTTGGGTTTGGGTTTATCTAGCCATGACTTTGTGCCAAATTAATTGATCAACATCGTGTAGATGATTGTTATGAAGATTTTTTTGTGAAGGATTGAAGTTATTTTGACTTCAATTGGAAACTTAATATGAAGGATTTTAGGATTTTGGTCAATTTTGGAAAGTTTGGCTAGACTTGGGTCTAGATTGGGCTAAGATTGGGCTCAGTTCAAATCTCAGTCCAAATTGATGATTTAGAATAGACTATGATAATGTCATGAAGAATTTTCAACATCAATTGGGTGCCAATTTTGGAGTGAGGGCAATCAATTTGGTGAAATTTGGAAGTATGGCCAGTTTGGGAAAATTTGTGAATTTTTGGAATTAGGTCAACATTAAATGAAATTGAGGCTTCACCAAGGCTAGTTGAAGGTCAAATTTGGGTTTTAGGATTGTTATGAAGTGCTTAGGATTCAAATTGGGGCAATTTGAGTAGGCTATATGGATCAATTAAGAGAGATTAAATCATAGGGCTAAAATTGGGGATTTGACTTAGATCAAAATTGAGCTCAAAGCATGGGACAATTAGGATTGGAATTGATTTTGGTTGGTCATATGAAAGGTGATTTTGAGTTTACAATTGAAATTGAAAAAAATTTGAGCCAAATTAATGGACATTTAAGGTAAATTTGGGAAAATTGGGCCTTTAACGACAATTTGGGGGTTTTGGTCAAAATGGTGAAATTGGTCAATTTATGTTCATTTGAAGGGTTCAAATTGGTTTTGGAGACATGTGGAGTGATCTTTGAGGTTTGAAAAAGTTTGGGGTGCCAAGGGTATTTTTGTAATATTGGGAATTTTGGGGTTTTTTAGTAAATTTAGAATTTTTGGGTGTTTTTAGGTAATTTGGGCATTTTGAAATTATTTGAAATGGTTTTTGAATAAGTTTGAGTATTTTGGGTGAATTAGAAATTTTGGTGAAATTTAGGGTTTCAGAGGCATTTAGCTAATTTGGGGAGATTTGGGGGGCAAAAGGCCAAGTTGAAAATTTTGGTAGAATTGGGGTGTCAACCACCCTATATTAGATATGGATGAATGAAATCCCCATTTATGTCCTCTATGTATTGGTCTTAGCTAAACCCTAACCTTTGGCTCATGGGTTTAGGGGATCAACTACATCAACAAGTTTAGGTTTAGGGTTGTGAGTGGATATAAGTGATAGTGAGTGCAGGTGAGTGAACTAGCCCCAGAACAACACCCAGGATCAACCCTAAGGTCAAGCAGTCTTATGGGAACTCTCCTTGAGCTCACCATAGGGACCTCTCCTACTAAGTGTTAGAGGTTAGGGCCAATATGTAAAACTTTAAGTTGAGCAAAGAAAAGCTTAGAGTTTCTAATGGTGAGGGTTCCTTTCTAGTTTTCTAGGAATAATCAACAGGAAAGTCCTATGGCTAGTCCCTAGGCCACTAAAGTGGGATTCAAACCTACACCAAAAGTGTGGTCAACAACTATACCAGTTTGGGCAACCGTTATTAACATTACTTCCGAGTTGGATCTAGTCAAAGAATGGCAATCGTTGGGGACATTACGCCAAACTTCAAGGTAGGATTTAAAATTCAGGGACTGTCCCAGGAAGCATTAAAAGTGCAAAGGACTTCTGAATAGATTATGAGAGATTGTGAAAAATTGCTGAGAAGGGAGTAGAGCGGAGGTCTATCCCAAATACTGAGATTTTGTGAGGAGTGTGGCACTCCGCGAGGATTTTGACAAATTTGTGCTAATAGAGACATTTGTAATGCAAAATAGGAGAGTGTGGAACTTCAAATTCCAGTGGAATTAATTTATTAAATTTATCATTTTTCTTGTTTTCTTTATCATCGTTTGATTATGAGGGTATTTTTCAAATTTAATCTCCATTGATTGATTTTTTTTAGAAAATTTTTTATTTAATTTTTATTATCAAACTTTAGTTGTGTCATCCTTTGCTCAATATAATTTAAAACAAATGTGTGGTTTTACAGCTCTTTATACATTGCACAAAAATGGCAATTTGACAAATATACTAAAATCTGAAAAAAAAAAAAACTTCATTAAACTGATTCAAATATGTGCTACAAAATGAACGCATGTTGATGCTGTCAAAAGGTAACATGTTGAATACATTCTGAAGCATCAAAAGGCAAAATACATATCTATCATATCGTGATGCAAGAAAAAAAGTTACAAGAACTATTTATCTGTCCTCTGTTGTGAGCTCATGATTAAACTGGCCTTCTAAGTCACGCTCCGGGACAAGAATTCCTTTTGCATGCATTATAGCCACAACTCTCTCATAGCTCGTATGGGTACAATTCTTCCAATTTTGGGTTTGGACGGAATCCATGTGGTATCTTGCTTTCATCCATTCTTCTTAAAGTAACAGAAACCATGCGGTGCGGCACTCATGATCAATTTGACTTTATAAGTCACACTCTGGGATAAGAATTTCTTTCACAAGCACTTAGAGGTACAACTCTCTCATGGCTTGTATGGGCACAGTTCCTCCAATTCTGGGTCAAGATGGAATCCATGTGGTATATTACTGTCATCCATTCTTCTCAACATACCAGAAACCATGCGGTGCGACACTCCAGGGATGTAGTGCTTCGACAAATCTAATCCTTTTTCCTTTCAAAATTAAAATTGAACCCACTAGCAACATAATTTCAATAGATCTTCAAAATTCTCAAGGACCAACAATTTCAATTTCATTTCCAAATAGAATATTGCTCTTGCTCATAAAGGACATTGTATAGAAATAACTGACAAAATCATGATGATTAATATGTTGAAGAAGGCAGTCTCTTTCCTCGTATATGTTGATGATGCAGATGTTTAGGATGCAATTTGCCGATAGTATGCTCCACCTGATCATTCTCTTAATCATTCTTTTTATCGTGGAAAGCACAAGATCCACCTCATCATATCTTAGGATATTCAGAAGTTTCTCTACCCTCTCCCTTACAAATTTATAGCAGCAGCAACATTAAATTGTAATCCTTCCCTTGCCCCTCATCAATTTCTAGGGCATGAGTAGGTCTTCTTCATTAACTGCCCGATTTGACCGGTGTCCCTCAAGTCAAACACACAGTCGAGAATCCTCCTCTCATCACTTTCAGAGAAAACCCTTTGTCCAGTTCCAGGCCTTCTAAGATGTAAATGAATTTCCCTTGAACTTCCTCATAAAACTCAAATTCTCATTTCTTAAATTTTCTCATTATTTGTAACTCTACAATAGGAATCCTTTGCAATCATATGGGCTGCTCCCACATTTCAATCCCTATGAGAAATCTTGTCTGCATCTGCTCTGTATAAAATGGGATGTATGACTCAGTATCCTGGTGCTCGCCCTCTCGACACCCTATGTCCGCAGTTGTATACTCCTCAAAGGTTTAGTAATGCTTCAAAATAATGACATTACATTCTGAGCACTCCAAAAATGCAAAGCTCATCCAGAATCTATGCCAGTGACTTTTTTGTGACAAAATTTTACTCATCTTCCATGACGGGCAGACTGGTAGAAGTTTCTTTCATGCATGGATCATAGAACCCCTCCTCTGGAATCGAGGTAAGTTTCACCTCTACTTCTTTTATGCAACTTCTCTCCTGACGTAGGAAAGCTCTATGCTTATGGGGTTTGGCATTATGACACTATGTACTTCTAAGAGGCGCATCTGGTACTCTTTCCTGACAAAGTTTCCTGTCGGTGCAGTGATCATGGACTGTAAGCAACTGTTTCCTTCCATTGGAAGTTATAGCTTCTCTGCTTTCTTCCTCGTCAGTGTGGAGTCATCCTTAGTTGGCAATTTCTGTTATGTCCATTGATATTACCAACTAAAATCTGGTGATCAATCAATGCTTCATATTTTGCTTCATTATTTGTGCATGGTTAAGTCAGGTGATAAGAGAATCTTAACATACTCTAATCTGTTGTGCTGAAAATCAGACCAATTCTTGCTTTTCCTAGTATAACTATCTCTGATCCTTTGTCCTTTCTAGTTGATGAAGCTCCATCAAAGTACATTTCCCAACGTTTGGCATTGGATGGATCAATTTGTAGTATCTTCTCATCTAGTAGATCATCATTGAGTGGGGAACCAGCTAGAATTGCATGTGCTTTAGAAAATCTGCTAAAATCTTTCTCTTAATAGCACAGAGGGGAACAAAAGTTATATCAATTTGTAATCACCATAGCAAGAGACTTAATCCCTAGCTTCTTTGGACCCCATCGAACGTGCCAAGAACCTCTGATTAAGCTTCACTTCTCAGAGCCAAGGTATAAAACTTCTCCTCATCCCGAGCCTATTTTGATTCTCCATTTAATTAGGCTTAATTTGATTGCATGATTACTATATGAATATGTTTGTCTCACTTAGACGAGTCCATAGGATCAAACCTTAGGTGATTTAATTGAGTTTAGGATGAGATCTAAGGGTTTTAGTGTGGATAGTCACAGGATCACTCTACCAGGGATGATGACGTGAGCCATCCAATCGCGCCTATATTGGATTAACGGAGGAGATCGAGTCAGAGTTTTAGTATGGAAAGTCACGGGATCACTCCATCGGAGATGATAATGGGAACCATCCGATCACGCGTGTATTGGATGGACGGAGGAGTTCAAGCCGGACAGCGCTTCCTTACATGAACCGCGGGCCAAGTCAGCACTGAGGTGGACGACAGCGTTAAATGAGAGTGCGTCACATGGAGCTTCGGAGCTGCAGTAGGTTCATGTGTCGCCGCACATTTAAATAGATAAATAGGGATTTAAGAAAAATCAAAAAATGATCCTTAGCTTTAAAAATTTATATCTTGTTATGGAAAAAATCATAAAAATAAAATAAAAAGACATGCTTGCTCAGTGAACAAAGGAGAACAATGTGGAAATATTTTGATTCTCCATGCATGTAGTAATCTCACTATGGCTTGAAATTTTAGCATGTTGTTGCCTCTGTCTTAGAGAACATTCCCTGATTTTTCCAAAGTCAGAGGAGGTCCCTGGAGAGAGAATCATATTTTTCAATTTTAGGTGCATTATTTGCTTAAAATAATCATGGAAATTAGTATGTTGCTTAGAAAAATTAAAGAAAATTTTGGAAGGTTTATGATGACCAAAGAGCCTTTAGGAAAATTTCTCAAAAGCCAAGTCATTCAAAATACGATTAATTTTTACAAACCCTAAATCATTAAAATAATTAATTTTGTAAAATACAAACAACAAAATGACTTAATTTTTTATCTATGCTATTGTTTAGGATCTAGAGAATTCAGCATAAAAAATTTCAAAGAATTTTGAGTTCATTTGGTAACTTAAGTTAATTTTTAAAGATAATTAACATTTTTTGCACTAAAATAAATTTTAATAGCTAAAATATAACTTAAAAAATTATAAAACTGGGTTTTTTGAGTTCTCTGTGATCAGGGGTATTTTCTAAACATAAAATGAAGTTTAAAATAAAAACTTGATTTTTAACCTTTTTTAAATATTTAAATAATTAAAAATCCATAAGAATCACAAAAATAATAAAATTCATGATAATGTTCTAAATTGCTTCTTAAGCATTTAGGAACATATAGAATATTTTTCCAGATTTTCAAAATAAATATATTGAATTTCAAAGTTTAAAAATAATTTTTAAAGGTTAAAAATTGGTTTTCACTAAAAATAATTCGAATAAATCAAATAAAACTTATAAAGATATAAAATTTCTTCCTTTGGGTTCCTTGACCTTAGGAAGATTTTTCGAAAATACAAAACTTAATCCTCAGCATTTCAAATATTTTATATTTAATAAATACTCAGAACTCCAAATAATTCTTAAAATTTAAATGAAATCCAAAAAATCATGAAATTTGGTCCAAAAGCTTCCCTAGTCTAGGTCTACCTTTAGTAAAAATTAGGATTTAGTTTGGTCAAGTTAGGAATTTTCTTTGAAAAATCCTATTTATTCATAAAAATAATTATATAAATTAAATTAAACTTTCAAAAATCATATTTTCTCCTCTGATGTCTGAATTGAACATTTCAAAGTCATTTGAATTGAATTTGACAAATTATGAAGTGTTAGAGCCTTAGGGGCAGAAAATTTTTAAAGTCATTTGAATTGAATTTGACAAATTATGAAGTGTTAGAGCCTTAGGGGCAAATGATCAAAGTCATTTGAATTGAATTTGACAAATTATGAAGTGTTAGAGCCTTAGGGGCAAATGTGAGGATAAAAATTTTAAAGTCATTTAAATTGAATTTGACAAATTATGAAGTGTTAGAGCCTTAGGGGCAAATGTGTAATTTTGCATTGGAATTGAATTTGACAAATTATGAAGTGTTAGAGCCTTAGGGGCAAATGTGTAATTTTAGAAATTTAGCCATTAACATTTAGGCTTAATTCAACGAGGGAAATGATGAACCTCTGATCTTAATTTGGATGTTTGAAACACAAGGGGTTAATATATAGAAATCAACCTCACTTTCTTAATTGAAAAGTTAAGTTAATAAATTTCTAAGCTATTAAAATTTAGAAGTTTATTAAAATAAAATGAACCAGAACTTAGGAGTATGACTTTTGAAGTTAATAATTAATCAATATTAATACCCCTATTTTGATTTTCAAATGAAAATTAAATCATGAATCATGACCACCTAAAGCTTAAAATTTTCAAAACTATTTAAGACACTCACCTAAGATTTAAGTGCTGAGTAGTGACTTAGGCTAAATCAAGTTTCATTTAAATAGGGATTAGAAAAGTAAATATCAATTAAAATTAAGACTTTTTTCAAACACTACTAGCCTAATTAGGACCAAAAATTGGCGAAGTGTTCCAATAACATTAACTTGCCTCTTTAAGGGTCTTCACCCACATAATCTTCTAAATTAAATTACAGATGATAATTACCTTACTCTTATGGATAATTGAGACATCAATGCTTACTGAGCACTAAGGGTATTTACGAGATGAATTATTAAGCACCATAATAGTTTAAAAAAAATTTGGGATTTTCCGTCAGGTAGCGAGAGAGTAACACGGACCTGCTTCTTTCTCTAGATCTGTTGGATACCTCGAAGATCTACTATACATAATATATTTTGCTTGACAACATCATCCTTAGTTAAACTCTTAAGGACCCAGCCAGATATGACCTAAGGTTAGATGGGTCATCAAAATTTTACTTCCCTGTTTCATATAAACTGCCTTAACATGCTTTTTGAATTTCAGGTGGTGGAATGAGAAGACTCGCTAGGAACGCTTTTACAACTTTCAGTGTCATCTTTCTTGTACTTTCGTAATGTACTTTTATTCCTGCAAATTTGCATGCTAAACAACGATGCCACCCTGCATAAAAACTAAAACTATTAGGATAGCCACAAAAATAAAACTAAAACTAAAACTAAAGTCAACTAAGATAAAATTCATCGCCAAAAAATTCAAAACATAGAACAACTCAAAATTTAATCACAAAAATCACACAAAAGTACAACTTCAACTAAATTAAGACATCTCTATTGGATGATCGGGAATTCTTCGGAGGAGGTAACCTACGCTTGCTAACAAGACTTCCCACGGTCTAAATGAAATTATGAAACTAATTAAGTTGAATTTATTAAATTCAATATGACTAGGTTAATCCAAAAGAAATAATGGTGCCAGAACGGGGGATCTGTAGGATCCTAACCGGTGTTGCTCTAATTAACTTTAATATGCCTCCAAAAAATTTATAGAACTTCAACCATAGGGCCACTTGATTTGATATCATAACTTGACACACTAGAAAACTCAAACTCGTCACAACAAGGAGCTTGAAGCTAGCATGGTGGGCAGCACGACCATCTTCAACAGCAAAACTTGTCTTCCTCAGCTAAATTAATCTTTCTTCCTTAGACTTAAACAACAAAGCCATAGGAATTCAAGGTTTCTTTCTTATGCAACGTAAATCCTCACCATATCTTTAGGCTTTTATACAACCCTGCTATACAATATAAGCCCTAACTCGATTTAGGATTCCAAGGTTGTCGTTTGTCACGACCTAAATCCTCATATCGTTCAGGCTATTTGAGAGATAGTTTCACAAGAATGTAAGCCCTAACCACTAAAATTAGAAGGATGAAATACCTATATATTTCTTCTCAAAACTGAAGCCAAACATTAAGATAGCTTGGGAAGTCACTGAGGTTCTCCTCTCGATCCATGCAACCCCTAGTTCTTCCTCCGTTGAACTCTACAACAAAATTTTTTAAATTTGAACCAATCCTCTTTCACACCTCTATGTCTGATCTCATTGAAAAGTTCTACCCTTCAAAATTCCTTGAAGATAATATTTCCTGATTTTTATCGAGAGTCTTCTTAAGTGTGGTCATTTAAGATGTAATTAACTATATGGGCTTGCACTTATAGGAAGTTTTTTCTTGAACCTAGCTTAATATAAACCCTATTTAATTTTTTATATTGAATAGCGGAACTTGTCGGCAAATAAAACAGTTTTGTAGACCAAACTAAAGTCATCTATTCTTTAGTTTTTTTGATCGAGCCTCATTCTCAAGTCTTTTGTTTATCCTTTGGGATAGTTACAGGATTTGAGGTATAGTGCTTTTTCATTTAAACTATAAAAAATATGGGGGACAGTTTGATTTCATATTTTTCTAAAATTAAATATATATGTAAATTAAAACGTCCTTCCAAAGCGAGCAACAGGATTTCGATTCCGGTGACTGACTGCTTCTTACGGGCAACTTCTCCAACCAAAAATAGTGTCGACATACCCGGATTTGGAAGAGCTACTGCCTTACGAGCTATGAGAGGGTTGTACCTCTAAGCACATGAAAAAGGAACACTTTTCCTCGAGCGTGGCTTATTAGTTCAATTCAATCGAGAGCTTGCCTCACCAGAGATGCACACTCAGGAGACACCTTTTTACTGCATTTTGACATAGCCGTGATATGTACCCAACATGAGACATTTTTAGATGTACTTTGATGCATTCAACATATTGTACCTATTGAGGCTTTGGCATGTACTCAATCTGTAACACCTGTTGAAGCAGATTAATGAAATCTCTTTCAAATTTTTTGTCTGTTTGTTCAATAACCCTTTTGTGCGATGGATAAAAGCCACGGAACCATACATTGGTTCCAAATTACAATGAACGAAGAAAAAAACAATAAAACTTTTTAATAATTAAATTTAAATAAAATACTCTTTAAAAAAAATTAACTAATAAAAAAAAATTGAATTTTAAAAAATATATTTCGATAATTAAATGTGATAAAGACAACAAGAATAGAAAATAAATGTGTTGAGTTGTTTCTCTCAATTTTGATGTCACTTACTCTTTGCTCGTGCAGCACGACTATCCTTCTCTACACTATATCTCTTCAAATCCTCGCAAAATTTTATATTATGTACAAAACCTAAAAGAATTCTACATATGTTCCTCACTAATGTCAACCTCTTCTCATGACACACATCTATGAGTTCAACACCACAAACTTTCTACACTACATTCGGGTCGTTGTCAGAGCGAGTGCCGAAACGCTATTTCCATTCTGATACCTCATGGGTTGGATATGGGCCACGGAGCTCTCCTTCCCAATATAGTGACAGCTCTCCGTCACCCATTTGGTCAGGTGTTAGTCATCGAGCTCTCCTTCCTGATGGAACACACATTTTTGAGACAGGTGTAAGATCCCCTTGAATGGAGCACAACAACATATTCTCAATCTTTCGAGATTTGTATAAGAACCCCTTGAATGGGACACGACATCCATTTCTCTACACATATCTTTGAGATAGATGTAAGACTCCTATGAATGGAACACATCATCATATTCTCAACCTTTCAAGATTGGTATAAGAGCCCTTGAATGGTACACGACATCCAATTCTCTACACATATCTTTGAGATAGGTGTAAGACTCCCTTGAATGGACCACAACATCCTATACTCAACCTTTTGAGATTGGTGTAAAACCCTCTTTAAATGGGACACAACATCCAATTCTCTACATATATCTTCAAGATAGGTGTAAGACTCCCTTGAATGGAAATCAACATCCTATTTTGAACCTTTTGAGATTGGTATAAGACCCCCTTGAATGGAACATTACATCCATATTTCTACACGCATCTTCGAGATAGGTGTAAGACTCCAATGAATGGATCACAAAACCCTATTCTCAACCTCTCGAGATTGGTATAAGACCCCCTTAAATGGGACGTGATATCCAATTTTCTACACATATCTTCAAGATAGCTGTAAGAATCCCTTGAATGAAACACATCATCCTATCCTCAATCCTCTGAGATTTGTATAAGACCCCCTTGAATGAGACATCACATCCAATTCTCTTCACATAAATTCGAGATAAGTGTAAGACTCCCTTGAATGGAACACAACATCCTATTCTCATCCTTTCGAGACTGGTATAAGATGCCCTTGAATGGGCCACAACATCCAATTTTCTACACATATCTTCAAGATAGGTGTAAGACTCTTATGAATGGAACACATCATCTTATCCTCAACCTTCTGAGATTGGTATAAGACCCCCTTAAATGGGACACAACATCCAATTCTCTACACATTTCTTTGAGATAGGTATAAGACTCCCTTGAATGGAACAAAAAATCCTATCCTCAACCTTTTGATATTGGTATAAGTCCCTCTTGAATGGGAGACGACATCCAATTCTCTATACATATATTCGAGATGGGTGTAAAGCCCCCTTGAATAGAACAGAACATCCTCTCTCAATCTTCAATCTTGATACCTAAATTCCGACTGTCCTTTCTAGGATTGATACCTAAATTTTAATTCTCATTTCGGGGTCAGTACATAAGTTTTGATTCCCTTCTTCTGAGATTGGTACCTAAATTCCGACTCTCCATTCCGGGATAAATACCTAAATTTAAATTCTCATTTCGGGGTCAATACCTAAATTCTGATACCCTTCTTTTGAGGTCGGTACCTAAAATCCAACTCTTTTTTTAGAATTGATACTTAAATTGCAATTCCTATCTTAGAGTCAGCACCTAAATACTGATTCCCATCTTCTGAAAACTTTTGAAACTTGATAATTTCAAACCCTCTCTCCAATCCCTAACAAGAGTTCCTACTTCTTAATTTCAATCAGATATGCACTTGCAAATTCCCCAGCAGAAAAAAACTAGCACTCAAATTCTACACTCCTATGTCTGTTGATTTAGGAGTTTGTATTCGTTTTGTTAATCTTGTCAGTCAATGCTAATACATGCAGTGTGTACGCCCAACACACCACACATATTGGGGGTCCATTTGTTGACCTCACTTTTGGTTAAGGTTTTGTTTTCCCTTTTTAGTAGCCTAGGGTCTAGCCATATAACATTCCTGTTGAATATCCCTAGAAACATTAAAGCGCAATATCTCAAAAATAGGTATAAAAATGTGTCTAAAAACACTATGTATTTTAGGAGTATCAAAATCTCTCAAACGTAAGATGTTACTTATCCTCAAGTGACACTTCAATCTTTAAAAACTAAATATGTATGTATATGAGTTTCTTTAGGATTTACTAAAATTTAGATTTAGAAATATAGTAGTCAAATTTAGAAAAAAATATTCAGCAAATGAGACCAACTTAAGGTTTAGAAATTTTTAATGTTAAGAAAGATGAAAAATATGAGTTCTTATCTAATTCATAAATATTACAAGTCTTCCAAATTTAGAATTCACTTCTTTTATTATCTCCACTTAAAAATTTTTATTAAGAATAAGTTTACTTACTATATTATATCTATATGTTTAAGATTTTCTCAAGTCTTATAATTTTAAAATGATCAACTGTAGAACTAATTTTTTATTAGACACTAATCCTCAAGCTTCTCCTCCCTAATATTTTTTCTTTTTCTTTTTCTCTTCTCTTTTTTTTTTCTCTTCCTTTTTTTTTCTTTTTCTCTTTTTCTTTTCTTTTCTTTTAGGTAAGGATTACTATAACTGGATAGGCCTTTAATAATTTTAAATTCTACTTTTTCTTTCGTAAAGCAACGTCTTGATACAAAACTTTTACTTATAAATATAATTATAGCTTTGAAAAATAACATTGCTCTCTCTCTCGTAACTTCATTGAGATAATTTAAGTATTAAAAATAAAAATTTAAAATTTATAAAACTTTCAAAAATAAAATGTTTCTTACTAAATATAGTTACTTATATTAATCATTTTATACACTTAAAACTCTTAACTTAAAGTTTTTTATTAATTACTCAAAATTTTATCTAAATTCTTTTACTCGTTTCTAAAATCAAATTTTACTTCCATAATATAACTTCATTTAGATGATCAATTTTTCTTTTCAAATCAAATTCACTTGTAGTTCATTTGATAACAAATAAAATAAAAGTTTTGAAAATATTCCCCCCCAAACTTAAATTTTTTTCAGATTAAACAGTTTAGCATCAAATATATATAAGTAGGAACAAAAATACTAATAACATGCTTACAAGAATTTTTCTACCCTAATGATACAAGTATAAAACTAAAAATAGGAGTAAGTTTAATTTTGATCAAATTTTCTAGTATTTTCATTTCAATTTAACAAGTAGAGATTCAATAGACTTCTAAATAGCGGGTATAAACATAAAAGCAAACTAACACACTAACTTGACTTCAAAATCTCAACATAAAAACAAACTCACAAACATGATAGAAGAAAAATACAGGGTAGCAGTTTCCTAAGTTTCAAATTTAAGATTTATGCTAGCAAGATTTTCAACTTTACAAAAGACATAGAAATAAGTTAAGTTCTAAACTAACTATATCACAAAACTCACAACAATTACTATCTTAGAATTTTAAAATAAACTACCAACTAACAAACATTACAATAAAATTAAAAATACAAGTCTCACACATCATAATATCTAAACAAGTAAACAAAGATGTCTCAAGTCCAAAACATTAAAACACATCACATCACATAGTTCAAATCAACACACATATACAAATGTAGAAAGCCCAGACCACATAGTTCATATCATACTACAATCATAAAATAAATCTCTCAGTTCTACTCATCATCCTCTGAATATCGATATCCCAAACTTCAGACTCATAATCAAGGTATCTAAAATATGGAGGAAATTGCACTCCTTGGTTAACCCTAATGAAGCTCTCCAAAGATGAGTGAAATTTCTCTTCATAATCACTTTTCTCCTGTTATTCCTATCAGTATGCTCTACAAAACACTCTAAAATTTGTACCATATTAGTGCTAAAATTGAAATTATCTATCTTCTTTTGTAATAATTTATCTTGGGTCTCAGTAGACTCACCTCTAGATGTAGAAGCACGTAAAGTAGATGGTCTAGATGAAGAAGCAGCAGAGGTAGAAGCAGCAGACGTCTCCATTCCATAACTTATAGAAAATCCTCCTCTCTAGCTAAAAATAGAATGCTCATAATAAGTCTTCACATTCACCTTAGTGATGGGCTTTAGAGGTAACAACACTTCCTTCGAGCTATCATATTTAACTCTAGCCTACTCACAAAAAGAAAAGATCAAGGAATCAAATCCCAAACCTGCAGTAGTAATGGAAGTGGCAGAACTGATGATAGTCTGACAAATCAAAGATCCTATATTGATGAGCTTTCCTTCCTGGATACAATAATTTAACATCGCTCTCTCTCTGGTAACTTCACTGAGATGATTTGTTGGTAGCAAACGAGCAAAAATAAAATAGTGTCAGGCCTTTGAAGGGGTACATAACTTTGAAGTTGGGATGTTGACTCTCCTCTCATTAGTGGTCTTCCGAATTCCTCTCCTAATAGTCAAGTAAGAAATAATCTCGTCTAACTCTGCTTCAGTCGGGCTATAATTTGCATAAAAAAATAACGTATCAGGTGATAGATGATAAAACAAGTTGATTAGTTCCGATGAAAAAAATATCAACTTTCCTCGAACCATGCCTCTATTGTCTTCAGTGTCAGAGAGGTTTGCATAGAACTCCCTAACAACAAAAAAAACCGCCACAATAGAGAAACAACAAAATCGTTCCCACTATCGACGAACAATCAAATCCTCTATGTCTCCACCTGGATTCCAAAAACACCGCTCTTGAATCAATCTTCGTGATTGCAACGCATCACTGTACTAATCTTAAGCCTTCAAACTAACAAATTTACTTGAATCAAATAGGCTCTTTCCTTTGCTCCTCTTCATTCTTGGTGCCATTCTACAAATTTTATAAATTCCAAAAATAACTTCAAAAATCAAGCCTAAATTACTAGACTAAACTTCAGAAGGGTAATCTACATTTCCCATGCAATTTCCATAGATCTCTCTCTCATTTTTCACTATGAATAGTGAATTTTTTAATTTCTCTACATGTGCTCCAAGTGCATGGTGAAAATCCAAAATTTTTGCGTAGAAGTAAAGCTCTTACATTAAGGAACTTAGAACTAGCAAATTTCACTTATTCCACCAAGAAATCTTCATTTTAGATGTTCCCTAGCCTTCTAAATCGCGATTTTGAGAGGTTGAAAGTGACGGAGGCGTAAAAATGTTTATTATTGGGCCAAAATTTCACTTTTAACCATTCGCGAACAAGTTTTTGTGAACCAACGCTTAAGCACGGGTAAGTGGTTCTTAGGCGCCTGCCTCTCGGGTTGGCTTTCGCTTAAGCACAATATGTGGCGCTTAGGCACCAGTGCACGATTTTCAAAATTTTTAAGTTGCACTAAAATGTAATATTTGCCTAAGTAAACCACCCCTATATGGTCTCATAGAACTTAAATGACTATTTTCAACTTCCTATAACTCCCCTCTCTCTCTCAAAATTCTCCATAATAACTATTTCAATTTGTGGCTAAAAATAATACAAATTTTTACACAAAGAAACTTATATTAATTCAAAAACAAGTACAAATACTTTTAAACACTTAATTCTCACTCCAAATAGTCTTGGATGACAAGTACAAAAGCTTTTAGACACTTAATTCTAAATATAAATACACAACAATCATTACACATAAAGAAGTCATAAATACTAAAAATAAGACTTAAACACTAAACCACTTGAAAACAACAACTTCTAACACACAAATTATAACACTAAATTTAATTCCATCCTTCATCTGAAGGAACAAATTCCTTTCTTTCATTAGTTCTCCAGGAATATAGTGTTGATAAAATGAACGGTGGTGACGAGCTTTGATACTATCTTCTTCAATACACTTCTGCTTTACAAACATCGCATTATCCGCTTCCTCTATATAACTTATGTGGCTAAATTACATCTTTAATTGTCATCCAATATGCTCTAGATGTGCTTGTAACTCAAGTACTTTGGTCTTCAAAAAGCCATAGTATTCTCTATTTTGTTGATCTTCTCTGATATCCCTTCAATACTAACGGCTAAGAAACTGCTATGCATTTCTTGTGCACTTTGACTAATGAACATTTTCCTCATGGTTTATTCCTTCTTCTTCAAATCCTTCTCCCATGGAGACATTTTCTCTAAATCTCACTTTTTCTTAGACTTTTAGGGCTAGAAATGATCTGGCCTGAAAATCCTTCACAGAACCTTTCTATCTATATGCCTAAATTCTTCCAATAACTCCTAGACAAGTTTAGAAACTGTTTTGGCATGTTTCTACAAAGTAATTGGCAGTTAACCCTTCTGGAATATTAATTTCGCACATGTATTTAAACTGTCGCGCTTAAGCGTCGGATCTGACACTTAAGCGCCAGTGCACATTTTTTCACTCGTCACCTTAACATCCAAATTCTCATTCTAACATGTCTTGGTCACTAAATAAAGTCTTAAAATCTTTTCTAACACCTAATAGTTTTAAAAGTACTACCTCAAATTTCTTAATCACACACAAAACAACAATCAAAATAAAAACACTCTGATAACTATGGGTTACCTCCCAAAAAGCGCTTCGTTTTACGTCGTTAGCTAGACGTAACCACTGTTTATTCTGGTTGACCCAACATCATTCCATCATTAAGTTTATGTCAATCTCCTATAAAGTAAGGTTTCAGTCTATATCTATTAACTTTAAATATTTTATCAGATTTAGGAACTTTAATATCCACAGCTCCATAAGGATAAACTTTTATCACAACAAATGGGCCCATCCACCTAGACTTAAGTTTGCGTGGAAATAATCTAAACCTTAAATTATATTGCAAAAGTTGTTACCCTAGTTGAAATTTTTTAGTAAGAATCCTTTGATCATGCCACATCTTCATCTTTTCTTTATAAATCTTGCCACTCTCAAAAGATTCATTCCTTATCTCTTCAAGCTCATTTAATTGCAATAACTTTTTCTCACCGGCATCTTTCAAATTATAATTGAACTCTTTAATCGCCCAATATTCTTTATGCTCAAGTTTAACTGGTAAGTGACAAGCTTTCCCAAATATTAGCCTATTTGGGGACATTCCTATAGGTGTTCTATATGCAGTCCTATAAGCCCACAAAGCATAGTCAAGTTTGACTGACCAATCCATTTTGTTTGGATTCACATATTTTTCGCATAATTCTTTTAATTTCTAGATTGGATAATTCAGCCAAACCACTTGTCTGAGGATGATAAGCATATAAGCCCACAAAGCATAGTCAAGTTTGACTGACCAATCCATTTTTGTTGGATTCACAGATCATAATTCATTTAATTTTCTGATTGAAAATTTCAGCCAAACCACTTGTTTGAGGATGATAAGTAGTAACAATCCTACGATTTATATGATATTTCTTTAATAACTTCTCCATTATGGCATTTCTGAAATGACTTCCCCCATGATAACTCTCGGCATCCCAAATCTAAAAAATATGTTTTTTTTTCAAAAACTTTACAACATTTTGATCATCACATCGAGGTAAAGCAACAACTTCTATCCATTTGGATACATAGTCTATGGCTGATAGAATATATAAATTTTTGAAAGATGGTATAAATGGTCCCATGAAATCTAATCCCCAAACATCAAATATTTCAACTTCTAGCATATAATTGAGGGGCATCTCATTTCTTCTAGAAATATTGCCTACTCGTTGACATCTATTACAGGTTTTGATATAAGCATTAACATCTCTAAAAATTATCGGCCAATAGAGTCTAGATGGTAAAATTTTGTATGTTGTTTTATGAACACCAAAATGTCCCCCAAAATCAAAATTATGATAACTTTAGATAATTTCATAAGTTTCTTCTAATGGTACACATCTTTGAATAATTAGATCCTTTCCTTATTTTATATAAAATGGGTCATCCCAAAAATATGTCAACTTCAGAAATAAATTTCCTCTTTTGTTGGTATGTCATTTCATAGGGTATAATATCGCTAATAATAAAGTTCACAATGTCGGCATACCATGGAACACGCCACTCATTAATAGCAAACAATTTATCATTTGGAAAATGTTCATTAATTTCTTTTTCAAAATAGAGTGTTTTTTCTAACTCAAGCCTGGACAAATGATCAGCAATTTGATTTTCAGTCCCCTTTCGATCTACTATTTCAAAATCAAATTCTTGCAAAAGAAAAATCCATCTTATAAGTCTAGGTTTAGCATCATTCTTTTTCATTAAGTACTTAATAGTAGAATGATTTGTATGCACTACATAATGAGTTCCAATTAAAAATGAACTAAATTTATTAAAAGCATATACTATTGCTCATAACTCTTTTTCAGTTGTTGTATAATTAATTTGAGTTTCATTAAGAGTTTTACTAGCATAGTAAATAACTTTGAAAATTTTATCGTATCTTTTTTCTAAAACAACTCCTATTACATAATCACTAGCATCACACATAAATTCAAAAGGCTTTCCCTAGTTTGGTGAAACTATAATTGATGCATTCATTAATTTCTCTTTTAAAAAATTAAAAGCTTTTTGGCATTCCTTATCAAAATTGAAAATTGCATCCTTCTCCAGTAAATGACATACAGAAAGTTTTGGAGGTTCAGGAAGTAACTTCAACTCAAGTTTTGGAGGTTTTTCAATTGATGGACAAAATGATTTATCTTTGTCAATCGTGTCCAAAATTTCAAAACTTTCTCGAACATAGTTTGAATCTTCCTTAAGAAGTTTTTCATGTAGATCTAATTCCTCTTTTTGCTTGTGTTCCAAATCTTTTTCCTCATATTTTTCTTCATAAGTTGTATTAAAATGACATTCACTTAGATATCATATAACATCCATCCTATAACATTCATCATTTCTACCTTTTGTAGGATATTTCATTGATCATGAAATACTGAAAGTAACAGTTTGATCATTGATGCGCATTGTTCATTCCCCTTTCTGCACATCTATCATTGTTCTTCCTGTGGCTAGGAAAGGTCTCCTCAAAATGATAGGTATCTTTTTATCTTCTTCCATATCTAGCACAATGAAATCAATAGGAAATAAAAATTGATCAACTTTCAGTAGGACATCTTCTATAACTCCTTTAGGTATGTTATCAAACGATCTACAAACTGCAGAGTTACGGTAGTATTGTTTATTTCTTCTAATCTCAATCTTTTAAATATTAATAATGACATAAGGTTAATGCTTTCACCTAAATCACATAAAACTTTCCTTATAAAATCTGTCTCCTATTCCACATGGAATTGTCAAGCTACCAGGATCTTTAAGCTTTTCAGGAAGCTTTTTCTGAATTATCGCACTGCACTCCTCACTAAGTGTAACAAACTCATTATCTTCAAACTTCCTTTTTCTGTTGAGAATATCCTTCATAAACTTTGCATAGCTCGACATTTATTCTATTGCTTCAATAAATGGAATATTAATTGTAAGCTTCTTAAATATTTCTAGAAATTTTGAAAATATGTTATCCAACTTCTGCTGATGAAAAATCTGAGGAAATGGAGGTGGTGGTTTTTCTAAAAAAAATTTCAGCGGAGAAATAGGTCTTTAAGAATCTTTTGGATTTTCCTCTTTTGATTCTTCAATTTCTTCACTCTCAAGTCCAATTTCTTTTTAAACCACACCTTCCAACTCTCTTTCGCATCTAAGTTGAACGGCTTTTACTTGCTCTTTATTCTAGTCTTTTGGATTTGATTCAGTATTATAAGGAAGTGTTCCTTGGGATCTATTACTTAATGAATTTACCATTTGCCCAACTTGATTCTCAATATTTCTAATTGTAGCTCTTTGAATTTGTAATTGATTTCCCATTTGTAACACCACTTCTTCTATAGATAAATTTTTCTCCTTAAATTGTTTATTACTGTTGAAACCTGAAGGATAAGTAGATCTATAATTATTATTCCCCTAATTGTTCTAGTTTCCCAAAGGGATTACTTGGTTGTTCCCTCATTGCTGGTTATTACCACCCAAATTGTTATTCTAGTTAAAGTTGGGATGGTTCTTCCAACCTGGGTTATAATAATTTAAATATGGGTTATTCTGTTTTTTATTTATGACATTCAAAGTTTCTAATGATGCTTGAGAATCTACCATTTGGCCTAATAAATTATCTTCAATCATGGAAATTGGTTGAGAAAAATTCATTCCAAATTGGTCTAACTTCCTTGAAATTGCAGCAACTTGATCTTCTAACATAGTAACGACATTAGTTTCATGAATAATGGCTACTTTCTTAAGATTTACCCTCTCAGAAAGCCATTAAAAATTATTGGTAGCCATTTCTTCAATTAAAGTATAGGTTTCATGAAATGGTTTTGACATCAACGAACCACCACCAACGACATCAATAATTGATCTAAGATATCCAACTAATCCATTATAAAAAGTTTGATTTATTAGTCAATCTGGTAAAGCATGATGTGGACACTTTCTTAAGAATTCTTTAAATCTTTCCCATGCTTCATAAATAAATTCCCCTTCAAACTGATTAAAAGATGTGATGGAAAATATTTAGCAAGGAATTTTTGTGCTAAATCACCCCAAGTTTTGATTGATCCAGATGCTAACAAATTCAACCACATCTTAGATTTATACCTCAGTGAGAAAGGAAATAACCTAAGTCTAATGACACCATCTGATACACCATTGTATTTAAATATAGCGCACAATTCTAGAAAATTGGCAAGATGTAAATTTAGATCTTCAGTTGGTGATCCCCCATTTTTATACCATTTGGATAATAACATTTTTAAGCTCAAATAAATTAGCCAATAGAGTAGGTTTTTGAATACTACAATGAAATTCATCTACAGTAGGGTTGGCATAATCACTTAAAGGTGTAAACTCTTGATGAATTTCAGCATTTTGATCATTTTGCTTTTCCATTTCTGTATTTTTTTTGGACTTTTCAATATTTTTAATTTTTGGAGTTTTTCTGATTTTTCTAACTGCTCTCTCAAATTCAAAATCGTAGGGCACTAGTCCTTCAGAACCTGAACTACGCTTACGCTAACATAAAATAAAATAAAACTAAACACATACAAAATAAAATACAATAACTTAAAGTTTAAATAAGACTTTCTAGAAGTAGAAATTTGCTTTTAAATCAATAGATTCTATTTAATTTTCACTTCACTTCCCCGACAAAGATGCCAAAAACTTGATCCCCGATAACTGCTTATATGCAATAGTATAACAATAATTCTGATTATATTTTTCGCTTATATTTCCTTATTTTAAAACAAAATAAAAAACTTGATCTTGAAGAAAAATAAGAATTTAAATTTTAATTTATATATATTTGGATACTATGCAAATATACGTATCAAGTAATATAGGACATTCTGATTAAAACTTGAATAATCGAACCCAGTTTTTTATTTTACTTTGATTTATTGGAATTATTTTAGTGAAAAAAAGTCATTTTTAGACTTTAAAGATTATTTTAAGCTTTTAAATTGAATATATTTATTTAGAAAATCAGGAAAAAATATTCGAATTGTTTTTTAAGTGATTATGAAGCAATTTAGAACATTTTCATGAGTTTTATTATTTTTGTGATTTTTATGATTGAGCAATTTAGAACATTTCCATGAGTTTTATTATTTTTGTGATTTTTATGAATTTTTAATTATTCAAATATTTAAAAAACTAAAAATCAAGTTTATTTTAGAAAATATCCTTGATCACAGAGAATTCAAAAAACTAGGTTTCATAATTTCTTGAGTTATATTTTGATTTTTAAAAATAATTTAAGTGTTAAAAGTGTATTTATCTTTAAAAATCAACTTAAGTTGTCAAATGAACTCAAAATATTTTGAAATTTTTATGATGAGTTCTCTGGATCATAAGTCACAATGGAGATTAGTAATCAAGTCATTTGAATGTTTAAATTTTCCAAAATTAATTATCTTTGTGATTTAGTTTTTGTAAAATTTAAGGATATTTTAAATGACTTCACCCATGAAATTATTTTCAAAGGTTTCTCTAGTCACGGTGGACCTTCCAAAATTTTCTTTGGATTTTATAATCAGTATGCTAATTTTCATGATTATTTCAAAGAAATAATGTGAAATAACTTGAAAAATATTGGTCTCTATATAGGAAGCTCCTTTGACTTTGGAAAAATCAGAAAATACTTCCCCCGACAGAGGCTACAACATGTCAAAATTCCAAGCCAAGGTGAGAATCAAATGATCCCAAACAGTGCTTAATTAAAAATAAAATATGCATCAAATGGACTTGAAATTTGTTCCACATTGTTCACCTTTGTTCACTGAGAAAGTGGTTATTTTTATTTTATTTTTGTGATTTTTCTACACAAAGTTATGAATTTTCTAAGCTAAGGGTATTTAAACAAATAAGAAAAAGCCTTATTTATCGATTTAAACAGCGCGTGTTGACTAGATTGTAGGCAGCTCTGAAGGCATGCGTGGTGCGCTCTAGTTGGACGTTTCCTTCCACCTAGCTGCTGACTCGACCTGTTGTATATGTCCCGAAGCACTGTCTGGCTCGATCTCCCCCGTCTATTTGATACACGCTTGATCGAACGGCTCCCCGTCATTGTCCCCGATAGAATGACCCCGTGCCCGTCCACACTAAAACCCTAAGATCTCAGCTTAGACTCAACCAAATCACTTCGGGTTTGATCCTATGGACTCATCAAAGTGGAACAAAAACATCCATATGGTTAAGGTACAATGAAATCAAGCTTAAGTAAATGAAGAATCAAAATAAGCTCGGGAAGAGGAGGAGTTTTATTCCTTTACTCTGAGAAGGAATGCTTCAATTAGAGGCGCTTGACACATTTGTTGGGGTCCAAGGAGGCTAGGGATTGAGTCCCTGGTCTTGGTGTAAGGTCTAGGTATGAATTCAACCAAGCTCGATTTCAGGTGTTGGTCTTGAGCTATGGGAGAGGCTCTATTGAAGAGGGATTTGATGGGGCTTTAGCTTCTTTCACAGTTGTGAAGGTTTGGGTGAAGTTAATTTGTTTTTGATGGACTGTGGAGGTGTATTTGGTTCTGTCCTGGTTTTCGGCAATGTTTCAAGCTCAAAATTGAGCTCCGACAATGGGAATGGGTGAGGGAAAATGGTTGGAATGCACTGAGGGGATCTTAGGGAAGCTCTGTGTGAAGTTTGGAGAGGCCTCTCTAAGGAAATTTCAGCACACCTACCGTGGCCGTGGGAGGTGAGTTTTTTATAAAAATGGCCATGGGGTGGTTCTCAGGGCATAAGCTTAGGTGCATTGTGGTGATTATGTGGAGGGCAGAGGAGCTCTTCAATTTGATTTGGATGAGCTGGCCTCTAGGTTTGATTTAGTTGAGGTGCCATGGGAGTGGATCTTGGTTTTGGGCTTTTTCAATCACTAGGCTGGCCAGCCGGCCGGGGGGAGGTGGCTAGGAGCTCAAGGAACCCAAAGGAATCCAACACAACAATTTAATGCAAATGTGCTTTGATTTGGCAAAGATATCTTAAGCATGTCCATTTTTGGAAATAAGATCCCTTAATTTGAGGGACATTTGGTCCATGGCTTGATTTAGGTGATTTCATGGTGTTTGGACTGGTCACTAAGTTCAAGTAATGGCTGTGGTGTAGTTAATTTGGTGGCTTTAGGGTGGTTTGGTCACATTTAGTGCATGGTGCAAATGACCAAAACTTGGGTTTGGGTCAGGCTAGCCATGTCAATTGGCCCATTTTATTGTTTCCATTGGTGTATATGATCATAATTAACAACTTTAATGAAGGATGGAAGTGTTTTTGAGTCCAATTGAAGGGTCAATTTGAAGGATTTTTTAATATTAATCAATTTGGTCTTGTTGGGCTAGGCTTGGGTCTAGCTTGGGTTAGCCTTGGGCTAAACTCAAATAGATTTTTGTAAATGGTCAATAGGGACCTCATGAAGAGTTTCAAATAGGAATTGGATGCCACTTTGGAGGTTAAGTCAATCAATTGGATGAAATTTGGGGACTTAGCCAATTTGGGGCTAAATTTGGGAATTTTTATTTAGGTCAAAATCAAATGGATTTGAAACTTCACCAAGGTCAATTGAGGATTGATCTTGATGTACAAGAATGTCATAAAGATTTTACAACATTAATTGAGGCCAATTGACTAGGCTATGGGTTCAATTTGGTGAGATTAGGTCATATGGCCAAAATTGGAGTTTTGACCCAAATCAAAATTGCGCTCAAATCATGGACCAATTGAGCTTTTATTTGGTTTATTTTGGTCATATAAAAAGTTAATTTGAGTTTATGATTGGAATTGGCCTCAATTGAGATCAAATTGATGGACATTTGAGTTGGATTTGGGGAAACTTGAGTCTTTAAAGGGCAATTTGGGGATTTTGGATAAAGATGGTCAAATTGGCCAAATTTAGTCATGTGGTAGTTGATAGAAATCAAGTTAGGAATATTTGGGATTTATTGGAATTTATTGGGAATTTTTGGAATTTTTGGGATTTTGAGCTATGGAGGGGTATTTTGGTAATTTTGGGGTGTTTTAGGGGTAAAAAGGCCAAAATGGGTATTTTGGTAGATTTGAGGTACCAATCATCACCAACAAGCCATGGACCAATGGAAACCCCATTTTGGGTCCTCTACATAGTGGTCTTTGCTAAACCATGGCTCTAGGGCTAGCAGGTTTAGGGGACCATCTACATGAGTATCCCAAAAGTTTAAGGGATCTAGGCTAGAAATTTGAGTTTAGGGTTGTGATTGAATGTGGGTGTAAATAAGTGTAGTGAGTGCCTTAGCTCCAGAACAACACCTAAGGTCAACCTTAAGGTCCAGCAATCTTAAGGGTGACTCATCTTGAGTTTCCCCCACAGTGACCCCATCTACTAAGTGTTAGAGTGTGAGAGCAATTTATGGAACTTCAAGTTGAGTGGAGAAGAGTTTAGAATTTCTAATGGTGAGGGTTACATGTCTATTTATCTAAGAATACTCAACAAGAAAAGTCCTATGGTTAGACCCTAGCTACTAAAGAGGAAAAACTAACCCTCAACCAAAATTGAGGTCAAGAAATGGACCCCCAATAGGTGGGGTGTGCTGGGTAAGCACACAGCGCGTATTGGTGTTGGCCAACGAGATCAGAAAAAAAACAATAAAAACTCCTAAGTTAACAAACCTGGAAGTTTGTTTAAAGTTGTGTGTGTGATTTGTTTCTGCCGATGAATTATCAGGTGTGTGCTTAATCAAGTCGAGAAGTTAGGACTCTCGCTTGGGATTGGAGAGTGGAATTTGAGTTATGAAATTTCAAAATTTTCCAAAGTATGGGAATCAGAATGTAAGTGTTGACCCCGAGGTGGGAATTGAAATTCAAATATCAACTTAAAAAGAGAGAGAGAGAGAGAGAGAGAGAGAGAGAGTCGGAGTGTAAGGACCGACCTTAAATGTAATGAATCAGAAATGTAGGACTTATTCAGAAATGAGAACTGAAATAAAATTCAATCCTCAAAAGAGGGTGTCGGAATGTAAGGACTAACCTCGAATGTAATGAATCAGAAACGCAAGTCTGATTTGGAAATGAGAATTGAAATGTAGGTCAATTCTCAAAAGAAAGCGTCGGAATATAAGAACCGACCTCGAACGTAATGAATCAAAAATGTAGGACTGATTCAGAAATGAGAATTGAAGTGTAGGTCAATTCTTAAAATAGGGTGTCGGAATGTAGGAACCGACCTTGAATGTAATGAATCAGAAATGTAGGACTGATTCGGAAGTGAGAGTTGAAATGTAGGTCAATTCTCAAAAGAAACTGTCGGAATCTAAGGATCGACCTTGAATGTAATGAATCAGATATGCAGGACTGATTCGGAGATGAGAATTGAAATGTAGGTCAATTCTCAAAAGAGAGCTTCGAAATGTAAGGACTGATCTCGAATGTAATGAAACAGAAATGTAGGACTGATTCGGAAATGAGAATTGAAATGTAGGTCAATTCTTAAAAGAAACTATCGGAATGTAAGGACTGACCTCGAATGTAATGAATCAGAAATGTAGAATTGATTCAGAAATGAGAATTGAAATGTATGTCAACACTCAAAAGAAAGCGTCGGAATGTATGGACCGACCTCGAATGTAATGAATCAGAAATATAGGACTGATTCGAAAATGAGAATTGAAGTGTAGGTCAATTCTCAAAAGAGGGTTAGTAGCGTTGAATTCATAGAAATGTATCATGTGAAAAGGTTGATCTTGTTGAAGGAGATTTGTAAAGCTTTGTGAGTTTTGTGCAGAATGTGAAATTTTGCGAGGATGTGCAGAGAGTTAATGTAGATAACGATGGTTGTGCTCTGCACACAAAGAGTAAGAAATTCTGAAAACGAAAGTATCCACTCAGCAGATTTATTTTATTTTCTTGTTGTTTTTATCACAATTGATTTTTCAAAAATACGCTTTTAAAGTTTTAATTTTAATTGGTTGATTTTTAGAAGAAATTTGTTTTGTTATTCACCCATTTATGATTATCTTTCATTTGTGTTTTGTTACGTCGTCAAAAATTTGTTGTTTCATTCTTTGTTCATTGGAACTCTGAACCATCACATGGTTCGCGGCTTTCATCTATTGCACAAAAAGGTAACTGAGAAAAAGGCGTAATTTGAGAGAAATTTCAATTAATCCGCTTCAATAAAGATGCAACAGATAAAACATAGGATAATACCTCAAAAAGGGTACATCATGTAATACATGCTGAAATATATTGAGAGTCATCTCAAGATATGAGTACATCATAGACTGATGACATCAAATACATGTCATGCTGTTAAAAGAAAGCAAGTGAACCCCCTGTGCTTGGTATATTGAGCTCCTGATCAAGCAGATCTTCTAAGTCATGCTCCAACATAAGAGTTCCCTTCGCATGTAGATAGAGGTATAACCTTCTCATAGCTCGTAAGGAAACAACTCCTCCAATTCCGGGTCCTGCTGGAATCCATATGGTATTTTACTGTCATACATTCTGCGAAAGGTTACAAACACCCTACGGTGTCGTACTCCTGGAATGCAGTGCTTGGCAACGTCTGCAACGTTGCCCTTGAGAACAAGTACTAAACCAACTGGAAGAGGAATCTCCACAACTATGTCAATTTATTTTCCAAACAGAATATTGCTCTTACTCATGAACGAGACCGTACAGAAAGGCCTCACAAAGTCATGATGGTAAATGTGTGGGGGAATGCAGTCACCTTCTTCATAAATTTTGATGATACAACTGTTGGGAATGCAAGTAGCAGGTAGAGTGTTCTACTTAACTAATCTCTTGATCATCCATTTTATCATTGGTAGTAATGGATCCACTTTGTTGTACCTTAGGATCCCAGGCGGATTTCCCTATCAGTCATTCGTAAAATTTTAGCAACAACCCCATTGGATGGTGATTCTTCCCTTTCCCCACATCCATTTCTTCGGCTCGAAATACGTTCTCTCCATGAGAAGGCCCGCTTGACCTCTATCTCTTAAATCGAAAATGTAGTTCATAATGCTTCTTTCAACTTTTTCAGACAAAACCCTTGTATATAGCTCAAGCCCCTCCAATATTTTGACAAACTTTCCCTGAACTATAGAACTCGAATTCTCTTTTATTTACTTTGCTTATCTTGTAGTATTCTACCATACCGGGAGTTGGCAACTATCTGGGGTGTTCCTTCCTCTGGGCCTTGGCTGGAATCCAAACTGGTGCTGGCCGATCTGGAATACGAGATTCAGCCTCAAGTGGGATGTATGATCCTGGGCTCCATGGTGCGCGCTGATCCATCCCCAGTGGGACATACGGTTCATTTGCCAGAATATCTAGAGTCTGAGACTCATTGGTGCTTGAAGTGTATTCTTCTAAGGTATGGAAACACTATAGATGTAGAACGTTGCAATCCGGACATTCTACAAATGCTTCCGTGACTGATGTTCCAACTGGTACCTCAACGTTGCATGTTCGGCAACCTCTGCACAAGATATCTGGGACCGGGGGCACATCTGATCCTATCACAAATCCTAACTCTTCATCTGTTGTGGGCAGGTTGGAAGAAGTTTCTCTCAAATCTGGATTGTAAATATGTTTATCAGGAATGGGGGTAAGAAAACTGCTCACGTGTCTTTGGCGCTTGCGCTCCTGTCGCAGAAAGGCTCTATGTTTCTTTCGGCTTGCATTTCTACGTTGCGCCCTGCAGAGTGGAGTATTTGGTAGTTGTTCACTATGGGCGGCTATTAAGCCCCTTGCTGGAGTAGGTATCATGGAGGGTGGTCAGTTGGGCCCTTCCTTCGGATCTTGTTCCGCTATCACGTTTTTACCTTTGCATGACACATCATTTTGAGTGGTCACCCTCAACAGTGAAGGCACTCCCTCCTTTTCTTCATTGCTAACTAAGTCCATTAGAGGACCCTCGTAGTCCATATGAATCTGGTTGAAATCTATGTTGAAGTCTATGACACCTCCTTGTGGCGCCATCTCTTCATTTGGTGTGAGGTTCCAGCCGTCCTTGAAGGCAAAGATCAGCCTTTGTCCTGACATTTTTCTACAAACGATAGAAGGAAACGTCAGTGGGCCAAAGCTTGGCACGACCAAGAACAAAATAAAGTATTTATTAAATTAAATTTTAGTTTGTTTTGGTGAAAAGGATTACTCATTCTATGTGTGAGTTTTGTTTAATTTAGTGGAATATTTAAACTCAAATGTAGAAAAGAGAACGTGTGAAGTTCAAAAATCTTCTCAAAATTTTCATTATAATGAGGTTAAGTACAAAATTTGGACCCGGTCATAGACATATGGTCATATAGATAACCCTAAAATAATCAAAGTTTCAAATTTTCAAAGCAAGTAGAGGCAAGCGGAGGCAGGCGACATCAGGCTATTTAATAGATTTTTAGGTATCGTCCATTTATCGGTAACATGGGTCTTTCACCGCGGAAGTCCACTAACTGGTAGGCTCCTCCTGTATAGACCTTCGCAATGATAAATGGTCCCTCCCATGTTAGCTTGAATTTCCCACCTATTTTGCGGTGAGCAAAGATAGGTCTTTTGAGCACAAGTACTATGTCACCAATTTTGAATGTCCTTGGGCGGACCAATTTCTCATGGACTCCAAATGTTGTTATGCTTCCAATTGCTTTCCCTCAAGACTCTCCAGTTCTTCAAATCTGAGTTTTGCGCTTTCTTCCATTGTGAGTTGGTTGGCAACGACGACTCTGATAGATGGTGTCTGGATTTCTACCGGTAGCATGGCCTCGGTCTCGTACACGAGCATATAAGGTGTGGACTAAGTGGGAGTCCTGAATGTCGTCAGGTAAGCCCACAAGGCTTCTAAGAGTTTGTTATGCCAATCTCTTTTATTTTCATCCAGTGTTTTCTTCAAAATCTGTACCAGTGTCTTCTAACAATTTGTTATGCCAATCCCTTTTATTTTCATCTAGTGTTTTCTTCAAAATCTGTACCAGTGTCTTGTTGAAGGCTTTTGCCGTACTATTTGCTCTAGGGAATTTAAATTGTAGAGTATCTCTAATCTATCCCATGTCTTCTGACGAAACTGTTGATTTTCCTACTTTTAAAAGCTATCCCATTGTCAGAGATTATTCTTCGCGGTACTCCAAAACGGTAGACGATTTGTCCTTTAAAAAATTGAAGGACATGTTGTGTCGTAACCTCACGTAACGGTACTGCCTCTGCCCATTTGGAAAAGTAATATGTAGCGGCATGTATGAACCTGTGTCCTTTAGAATATGGAAGGTCTATTGGACCTATTATGTCTGTGCCCCAACACTCAAATGGCCACGAGGTAACAGTTGGGTGTAGCACATTCGGAGGCTGGTGTAAGACCACCCCATGCACTTGACACTGGTGACATCTTCTGGCTGTATCCATGTAATCGAACATCATTATTGGCCAATAATATCCGAGTATTTTGATCTTCATTTTCATTTTTGGTCCCGACTAGTGAGCGCCACACAATCCGGCATGTATTTCTTTGTAATATTATGTGCCTCGGCTTTGCTCAAACACCGTAGCCACATTTAGTCGAACGATCTTCTGTAGAGAACATTTCCCACCAGACATGTCCCTTCTTGTGATGTGGTACGCCTCAGACTTGTCCTCCGGCAGCTTTCCAGTATGCAAATATTCTATTAATGGGTTGCACCAATCTTTATTTTTGTCTGCAACTGTATTTATTGTTTCTTCTTTTCTAAGTTTGTGTAGAGTTTCAAAGTCATTTCGAGACAAGACTCATCTTCCTTGCACCGTGACTTCGATGGAATCCTCCAATGGGCACGCCATTTCCTTAACAAGTTTTGCTAGAGCGTCTGCATGGGCATTATCTCCTCGAGGAATCTGGTAGAAAGTCACCTCAGGAATCTGCTCTAAGAGCTTCATCGCGTACTCATGGTATTCTGCTAATCTTGGTTTTGAAATTTTGTACTGTCCGATGACTTGCTGGATAACGAGTTGAGAGTCACTATAAATGACAACTTTTGTTGTATCCATTAAAATTGCAAACTCCAATCTGGTGATCAAAGCTTCATATTCTGCTTCATTGTTGGTGCACGGCTCTGTCCGGTGGTACGAGAACCTCAGCATATCCTTATATGACGTAATAAAGATCAAATCGATCCCTGCTTTGCCTGGTATAAGTGTGTTTGATCCCTTGTCTTTCTTGGCTGACAAAGCACCATCGAAGTACATTTCCCAGCGCTGCATACTAGAAAATTCCATTTGTACTATTTACTCGTATAGTAACTCGTCGTTGAGAGAGGACCCATCTGACAGTGGGTGTGCAACGAGAATGTCTGCTAAAATCTGTCCCTTGATAGCATGTAATGTCTAAGCTTTTGAGCGGCGATGCCAGATATTGTTTCTCAATAAGTGTATACCTTATCTCCGTCGGTATTAGACGACGACTCAAGTAGTAGAGTGCATTTTTTTTTCCCTGCTCATTGATTTGGGCTAATATGGCTCCAAGAGAGTCATCTAAAGCCTCGGTATAAAGTATCAACGGTTTCTCTTGGATAGGGGCTGCCAAAACAGGAGGTGTCATTAAATATTGTTTAACGTCCTCAAAGGCCCGCTGGATTTTCTCTTCCCAAATAAATTTGGCATCCTACTTAATTAATGCGGAGAAAGGCTGACACCTACCTGAGAGATTAGAAATAAAGCGTCTCAGATATGCCAACTTCCATTGGAAGGAACGTAGTTGTTTCAAGGTTTTAGGGGGAGGCGTTTCCAAGATACCTTTAATCTTATCCGGGTCGATCTCGATTCCCCGATGACGGACAACAAATCCTAGAAATTTCCCAGAGGTGACGCCAAAGGCGCACTTTAAGGGATTCATTTTAAGGTCATATCATCGTAACCGTTCAAACACTATCCTCAAATTCTAAAAATGGTCTATCTTCCGTTTAATTTTGATGACCAAATCATCCTCGTAGCATTCTAATTGATTGTGAATGAGGTCATAAAAAATCTTCTTAATTGCACGCTGATATGTTGCTCTAGTGTTCTTTAAGCCGAACGACATCACTGTGTAGCAGAAGATTCCAATTGGTGTTCTGAAAGCTATAAGCGCTGCATCTTTGGGAGCCATCTTGATTTGGTTATACCCCGACGATCCGTCCATGAATGAGAAAATTTCATGTGTCGAAGCAATATCCACAATCATTTATGGTATAGGTAGTGGAAACTCGTCTTTTGGACATGCTTTGTTCAATTCTCTAAAGTTGACACAATCACGGATCTGTCCCTTTTTTTTTAACCGGTACAATATTGGCTAACTACGTGAGGTACTGTTCTTCTTTAACAAAGTTGGCGTTTATCAATTTCTTTACTTCGGTGATGACTTGTTATTCTATTTCAAGGCATATTCTCCTTGGAGCTTGTTTTACTGGGGTTACATTCTTATCCACCCCAAGTGTATGGACTACAATCTCGGCTGACAGTCCTGACATTTCATCGTAGCTCCATGCGGAGCAATCTTTGAATTCTGCTAATAGTTTGATCAGTTCTGTAGATTCTTTGTAATCAAGTAGAGAACTTATAAAAGTAGTTCGGGGTCGTTCTTCAGTCCCGAGGTTAATCTCTTTCAATTCATCGATAAGGGATTTAATTTCTTCCTCAAATTCTGGTGGAGCATCTTCTATTGGTTGATAATAGAGTCATCCTCTATATCGAGACAATCCTCTTCCGACTCACTAGAAACAACCATGCAAAATTCAGAATCATCGATTGGTTCAACTGTACCAAATCTGAGACCTTCTTTTGAATTGGGAGTTTGACTTTTAGTATTCTACAAATTTTTAAAAAGTTGAAATTTATCTTTCGGCATTTGTTTTGGTAAATGTCCTTGTTGAATAAACTTTTGAACACAAGGCGAGAAGTAACCAAAAGGTAATTCCATTAATTCATTAGAATCAACATCCAAAAATTAACTTCTGAACACAAGGTGAGAAGTAACCAAAAGGCAATTTCATTAATTCATTAGAATCAACATCCAAATTTACATGTTTTCAAGCTCAGTAGAGGTAGAAGCACGGTAAAATTTGATCGACTTTGCACCAACACTACGGACTTCCTTTACCTCTAAACTCTCGACCTTTTGAGGGACAATCGAAGTGAGGGTCATAATATCAACATAGTGGTTTATCCGATCATACGTTGTTTCATATTCATTTCTCTTTGTATCTTCTAGGGATATCTTGTACTGAGGCTTCATCTACTCTGTCATCATTACCTCATCTTCAGAACTGTCTTCATCACCAATGTTGATAGTTTCTCTAGTCCGTTTAACAATTAAACTGATCTTTCCCCGTCCGTGTCCCCGGCCTCGACCTCGGGTGTGTGAATTAGAAGAACCTCCACCAACTCGTTGTAAGGGAGTGGTAGAAGGTTGTTGAAGCGGAGTTGTATGGCATTCTTTTTGTGATCTTTCTGAATCTTTACCTTTGTTTGTCAAAATCTCGTGCGAGAATATAGTCTTCTATGGAGGCGCGTCGTAGGCAGCATCTTCGTGGATACCAACTTCATGTACTGAAAATGGTTGTAGATCTCCCTAGGTTTAATTTTCTTGACCATCTTTACGTATTTGATGCACTGGTGTAAGGATGATGGAACCATATTGTGCTCATGAATCCATGGTCGACCCAATAGAGCGTTAAAAGAGATCTCGGCGTCGATGATATGAAATTTAACAGTTGTTACGAGTTCTCTGGCCTTCATAACTAATCAAATTGATCCAAGGGCTCTTCTCCCTTTTGGTTTAATCCCCTTAACATCATCTTATCGAGGATGAGCTCCTGAACGTCGAAGTCCAAATCTGCTAACGTTCATAGACTCATCAATTTAAGAGATGCTCCATGATCCACTAAAACTCTAGATTACACAAATCTGCCAATGTTGACGGAGATGTAGAGCGGACGGTTGTGGTCGGCGGTGCCGAGCAGCAAGTCTTCATCTGTGAAGGTTACCCCTGATTGTTCTCTCAACAAACAAACTTCATCTGTGGATGTGCTAGCCAATTAATCTAAGAAAATTTTTGGATCCAGAAAAGCTGTAACCAGAGATTCTCTCATCTCATTTGACAGGATCAGAGTGTCGTAGATGCTTAGTCGGGCAGGCAACTTCCTAAGATGAGCTAGCACATTGAAGTCTACTTTGTATGATCCTACAATTTAGTCTTGATTATGTGGTTCTTCCACTGGTGGAGGTGGGGGTACCTCTTCTCGAGTCATTATCTGTTTTCCTTTATCTATTGGAGTTGTTCTTGGTGGTAACATCTTTTCGCTCCTTAAGTTGACTTCTGTGATTTCTTCTTCTTGAGAGATCATTGTTGAATCTTCTGGTGTCTTTTCCTCCTCGTCAGAAAGATCTAAGTTGATGACAAACGGTGCACCATGACGATCGAGAGTTGGCTCTTTGTTATTGGTGTTGTCGTAAGAGATATCATTGAGTTCTTTTTTGGCCTTGACAACGAGTTTATCAGACTCAAGTATGATTTGAGGATCATTTTGGGGATCGAGATAGCAACTAGCTTGGTTATAATCAGTCACGTTATTACCAAAAATAGTCAAAACATAGCCGAAATCACAATCATTATATTCATAAGACTCCAGAGGGACAAAAAAATAATCATACAAAGTCAAGGGTTCGAGGACTTTCTTCCCCAAATCCGAGACAACTAGTCTAGTAAAGGCAGCCCCTATCCTACCCCTGTGCTATCAATTTTGGCAGTGACGCTTTTCTTTTTCTTGTTCTTTATCCATGGCGATAATGGATTTTCTGGCGAAATCTTCATCTCGGGCTCGGTATGCTGTAGACTCTGAATGGAGGCTTGTTTTGATGTAGACTGTAGCTTGTTCAATATCTTCTTGGATGATCTGCTCCATACCTCATTCCATCCTTCTTCGGTATTTGTAGAAGCTTGTTTGATGAACCATGTATTCGATTGAGGACCCTCTTGAGTTCATCCCAAGTTGTACTCCATTCATCTGTTCTGACATATGGATCAATTGGGGAGCTTGACTTAGCTGAAATCACGTTTATGGAATCTTTTTTAGGTTCTCTCAAATACTCCTTCGGGATTGTTATATTCTCTTCCTTGAGGTTCTTCTTGACCCAGTCTTTAAAGACAAAACACTTGTCTATAGTGTGTCCAAGTAACCGGTGGTACGGGAAATAATTCGGTTCATTTTTCTTATCCACCTCTTCTGGTTTCTTTGGATCAGGCAATTTGAATTCTGGTTTCTTCATCAAGCTTTTGAATATTTTAGATACAACTTCATCTTTGAAGGAATAAATAACTTTCTTTCGCTCTAACATGGATACTCTTTTACCCGTTGTTCGAGGTGATCCCTCCTAAGACGGTCGTTGTTGGATTGATTGCTCTGTTTCTAAGAGTACTGTGATGAAGACTGACGATGATTTTATGCATATATCTTTATCGGCTGCTTTCCTTTGTCGATAGTTGTGACTACCCTTGATTTCTTTTCAAACACTCTGGTTACCTTAGCCTTTTCATGTGGCTCCATTTGCTTCATTTCTTCTTGACCAATGCTGGCTTTACTGAGTAGCTTCTCGAACGATTTGATGGTGAGTCCCTTAAACATTAAAGCTACTGGCCCATGAATGCTTTTGAGTAGAATCTCATTCGCTTGATGTTCCTGTAGCTGAGGTTCACATTTCATGCTAAGGTTTCTCCACCTCAAAATATAGTCTGCCAAGGTTTCATTAAGCCTCTGCTCTTCCATCATGAGCTCTCCAATAGACACATGATGTTGTGCCGGCAAATCTTTTCACAAATAACTGTTCTAACGCAGAAAATGTTTTAACTGACTCGTTAGGTAGGTCAGCTTACCAGTCAAAAGCAATCCCTGATAAGCTGCTGACGAACTGCTGGCAGAGTAGAGCTTCATTATTCTTCGTATTGCTACAACTGGCTCGGAAATGTGCTATGTGCTGTCTGGGATTTCCAGTCCCATCGAATATCTTGAAGTTTGGGGCCAAAAAACCCTTGGGGAAAGGGATGACATTGAACTCCTCCGGGTAAGGTCTACCCTTTAAAATTGAAGCACCACCCTTAGACTGGGCTAAGGCATCCCGTACTTGTTCAACCATATGCCTGAACTCTTTTTCTCGCATGACACCTAAAAGAGAATCCTTCTTTGCTTGCTCATATTTTCTGTTGAATTAGCCTCCCTTCTTTCATCTGTGATGTGTATGATTTGTGGCTAATTAATCTATAGAGAAGCCAATCTTGGTTCTTGTGATTGCCCTTGAATGGTGGCCATGGCGGTCATAGCAACAGTCATCTCTTCTATTATTTTCTCCAGTAGAACAACTTGCTAATCCCTTAGTAGGAAAACCCTTCACAGCTCATCTATGGCATTCTCTTCAGTGTGAGGCTGAGCCTCGCACGCAGATGTGGTAGCTCTGGTTTTGATCACATGGACATCCATGAAATCCTCCACCAAGTAATCACTGTAATCAAAATCTTCATTGTCACTATTGACGGAAACTCAATGCTCTCGAGCTAACTCGGAAATCTCGATCCTTAGTTTCTCAACTTTTTCCTCAATCATTGATTCCTTGATTGCTTTAAGATCTGGAGGACCTTGGGGGCATCCTCTACTTGTTCCTCCATCTAACTGGCAATTGTCGCAACGTTGTCAGATATTTCAGGCACTGGTTTTACTTCCTCTCTTGCAGGCTCAAAGAACTGTATCGGTGCAGCGACCTTGAGTACCCATACCCTCTTCTTATTTGACGATGATGTCTCAGGGTGGAATATATTAGTAGAAACATTGGTATGTCGAGGGAAGGTATGCTCCCCGTGGTGTAGACCGGCTACACTGTCAGGTAATCATCTAGTCTTTGTTTGTATGGTCGCAGAAATGACTGGTAAACTTCTCGGACCCAGTCTTGACTTAATCGACCAGCGACCTGCGGTCCTGGTGGTAGTATGATCGGTGGTGACTATAGCAGTATCAACTCGGTTTCCCAAACGGAGCCAGACGAGAACACGGGTAGGTGACTTTATAGTCGAGCTATGAGATTTTCTAGCGGACTTAATATCCTTCAATATTTCATTTTTCATACGAGGGGAAATTGCATGTCCCACTCGTTTAAGTAATTCACTAACATAACATTTTTCTTTAGTAGCAAGCCTTTTGAAGATTGCACTATCTCGGGCGATAGGGACGAATTTCTTTTCCTCCTCACTATGTCCATGAAGTGATGGTAATGCGGCAGCAATCTTCCGGATATTCTCATATCCATCAGTATCTGTCAAAGGATGGAATCTACTCCCTCATAGGAGTGGATAAATTTCTGGTAGTACCTCTTCAACTTGATGAGCCTCTTCCTCAACGGGTGTGTTTTTCAGGAGTCTGGGCTTTGATGGCCCTACGAACTCTTCTATTGCGGTTCCTCCTTTTAGTTTGGGTCAGTGGTACAGTCCTTAAGCTTGAACTGATCTCAAACACGAATGGTGGAACAATTAATCCTTTAATCGAATCTTCAACAACCATCACTTCTTTTCCCTTAGCAATAGTAGGGATAGCAGGCTTGATGACAGTAGCTTTAGACTTCTTGCAGGTAGGGAAGTCCTGAAGGCAGTTCAAACTGAATTCTGCAGATGGCTCTTACTTCCGGAGCAGCGATCTTCATTATCACAAATGAGGCTTTCCCGAGGATAACCTCGAGGTCTTCAAATCCAACTATGAACTTGATGGTGGGAGCGATGTTACGGGCGCTGCGGTCCATCGGCAGGTTGCAGGAAAATGTCAGTGTTGGGTAGGCCATCGCAGCGGACTTTAAAACATAAAGTTTTAGGGTTAGCTATACGGCCAAAAACCTCGAAACCTTTAGTGCAAGCACTTAAAATAGAGGTCAATCTGTAGACGGAGCGGGTCTTAATTTACAGGTAATTTTAACATCTTTGTTCAAAAAGGATTAAATTTTATTTAATATTTCAAAGTGCGAGCAGCACAACACGATTTGGTTTAATTTGCAAAATAGCAAGTCAAATTTTAAAGGGAGATGTGAAAAAAACTATAGGGCCCAGTGCGGGACCAAATTAGGGGCAGAAAATGCCCAGGGGGAATTAGTCCACCGATACACCGATTGGGGGTCCAACCCCATATAAAAATTTAAAGAGTCCTTAATGGCCTTCTGAACCCCTCTATTTAAAGATGGCTGAACAGCTAGTCCTGAAGTCCAAGGAATTAGCTGTACTTTCCCAAGACAGAAATGGGTAAAGTATGCCAATGGAAGAAGGGTAATCTGGTCCAAGAGGGACATGGGCATATTACCGATGAGTGAAGATAATGTTTCTTGATTTGTATGGAGAGAAAAGCGCGTCCCCAGCGGAGTCGTTAGAGGCTATCAGCACTATTTCGGGTGGTTTGTGGGGAGTTCCCTGTAAGAAGTTGTCGGTCGCCAGAATTGAAATCCCTCCACCCGCTTCGGAAGGACGTTGAAGTATGAAATCAAACTGACCCCATATTTTTTATAGTTTAAAATGAAAGAGCAATGTACCTCAAATCATGTATCTATCCCAAAGGATAAACTCAAGACATGAGGATGAGGCTCGATCAAATAAACTAAGGAATGTATGACGTCTGTTTGGTCTGTGAAACCTTTGTATTTGCCGACAAGTTCTCCTATTTAATATAAAAGATTAAATAGGGTTTATATTAAGCTGGGTTCGGACATGCTTCCTATAAGGGCAAGCCCCTATAGTTAATTACATCTTAAATGACAAAGGCCACCTAAGAAGACTCTCCATAAAAATCACGAAATATTATCTTCAAGGAATTTCAAAGGGTAGGACTCTTCCACGAAATCAGACGTAGAGGTGTGAAAGAGGATTGGTTCAAATTTGAAACATTTTTTTGTGGAATCCAAAGGAAGAGGAACTAGGGGATGTCATGGATCCAGAGGAGAACCCCGGTGACTTCCCAAGCTATCCTAATGTTTGGTTTCAGTTTTGAGGAGAAATATTTAGCTGTTTCATCTTGCAAATTTTATTAGTTAGGGCTTACATTCGTGTGAAATTATCACACAAATAGCCTGGAAGATGTGAATTTAGGTCGTGACAAACGACAACCTCAGAATCCTAAGACGGGTTAGGGCTTATATTGTATAGCAGGGCTATTAACAAACGACAACCTCGGAATCCTAAGACGAGTTAGGGCTTATATTGTATAGCAGGGCTATGCGACAACCTTGGAGTCCTAAGACGAGTTAGGGCTTATATTGTATAGCAGGGCTATGCAAAGGCCTAAGAATCCTAAGACGAGTTAGGGCTTATATTGTATAGCAGGGCTATGCAAAGGCCTAAAGATAAAATCTCGAAATCCTAAGATGAGTTAGGGCTTATATTATATAGCAGGGCTATACAAAGGCCTAAAGATAAGTCCTAAGACGAGTTAGGGCTTATATTGTATAGTAGGGCTATGCAAAGGCCTAAAGATAAGGTGATTTACGTTGCATAAGCAAGCAACCTCGAAGTCTTATGGCTTTGTTGTTTAAGTCTAAAGAATGAGTTAGGGCTTATATTATATAACAGGGCTATACAAAGGCCTAAAGATAAGGTGAGGATTTATGAGTTAGGGCTTATATTGTATAGCAGGGCTATACAAAGGCCTAAAGATAAGGTGAGGATTTAATTTCTTAAGCAAGCAACCTCGAAGTCTTATGATTTTGTTCTTTTAAGTCTAAGGAAGGAAGATTGGTTTAGCTGGGGAAGACAGGTTTTGCTGTTGAAGATGGCCGTGTTGCCCACCAAGCTAGCTCCAAGCTCCTGCTGCAACGAGTTTGAGTTATCTAGTGTGTCAAGTTATAAGGAAGGAAGATTGGTTTAGCTGGGGAAGACATGTTTTGCTGTTGAAGATGGCCGTGCTGCTAAGGAAGATTGGTTTAGCTGGGGAAGACAGGTTTTGCTGTTGAAGATGGCCGTGCTGCCCACGAATGAAGATTGGTTTAGCTGGTGAAGATAGGTTTTGCTGTTGAAGATGGTCGTGCTGCCCACCAAAATTGGTTTAGCTGGTGAAGATAGGTTTTGCTGTTGAAGATGGTCGTGCTGCCCACCAAGCTATAAGTTCCTTGCTGCGATAAGTTTGAGTTATCTAGTGTGTCAAGTTATAACATCAAATCAGGTGGCCATATGGTTGAAGTTCTTTAAATTTTATGAGGGCATATTAAAGTTGATGGGGGACACCGGTTAGGATCCTACGGTTCCCTCGTTCCGGCATCACTATTTTTTATTAGATTCACTTAGTCCAAATGAACTTACTAAACCCAACTTAATGAGTTTCATAATTTCATTTAAACTGTGGGAAGCGTCATTAGCAACCGTAGGTTACGTCCTCCGATAAATTCCTGATCATCCGATAGAGACATCTTAATTTAGTTGAAGTTGTGGTTTTTGTGTGATGTTTGTGATGAATTGTTTTATATTTTGAATGTTGTGGGGGTGAATTTTATCTTGGTTGATTTTAGTTTTAGTCGATCATCAAATAGAGACATCTTAATTAAGTTAAAGTTGTGGTTTTATATGATGTTTGTGATTAAATTTTGGATAGAGACGTCTTAATTTAGTTGCAATTGTAGTTTTGTGTGATGTTTGTGATTAAATTTTGAGTTGTTTTACATTTTGAATGTTGTGGGGGTGAATTTTATCTTGGTTGATTTTAGTTTTAGCTTTGGTTTTGGTTTATTCGAATGTTGTGGCGGTGAATTTTATCTTGGTTGATTTTAGTTTTGGTTTTGGTTAACATGCAAGTTATGTTGGCTGGTGAGTTTATCTTTATTGATTTTAGTTTTGGTTCTGGTTATGATTATGGTTAACATGCAAGTTTATGTAGGTAAAAGCATGAAACATGCAAGGAAAAGGCGAAAGAAAAACGGTACTATAAACTATAAAAGCATACCTGGCGAGTATTCTCGTTCCACCACCTGAAACTTAAAAATGCATGTGAAGGCATTTTATATGGGAGGCAAAAAGTAAGGTTTTCCTAACTCGATTTGATATCTTTGTGAGTCCTTAAAAGTTTAATTAAGGATGATTTTGTTAAGAAAAACACATTAAGTTTAGTAGATCTCCAAGGTATCCAATAGATCTAGAGAAAGAAGCAGGTCCATGCTACTCCCTCACTGCCTAGTGGAAAATCCTGAGTTCCTTAAAACTTATTATGTTTCTTGATAATTCATCGTGTAAAATAACCTTAATTCTCAGTGAACATTGATGTCTCAATTATCCATAAGAATAGGGTAATTATCACTCATCATTTAATTTGAAAATTATGTGGGTGAAGACACTTAAAGAGGCAAGCTAATGTAATTTGAACACTTAGCCAAATTTTTAATCCTAATTAGGCTTAGTGGTGTTTCAAGGTATTAGATTTAATTATGCTTATTTCTCTAATCCTTGTTTAATCAATTTTTAATTTAGCCTAAATCACCACTAAGCCCTTAAGACCAAGGTGAGTGTCTCGATTAGTTTTGAAAAGGGTTAAGCTTTAAGTGTTCATGATTCATGATTTGGATTTTATTTGAAAATCAAGATAGGGGTATTAAATTAATTAATTATTGACTTCAAAAGTCGTATCCCTAAGTCCAGGATCATTTAATTTTAATAAACTTCCAATTTTTAATAATTTAGAAATTTATTAATTTTAATTAAGAAAGTGAGCTTGGTTTCTACCAATTAAACCTCTTGTGTTTCAAGCATCAAATAAATTGATTAAGATCAGAGGTTACCCATTCCCCTCTTTGAGTTAGGCCTAAATGTTAATTATGGCAAGATTTCCAAAATTACACATTTGCCCTTAAGGCTCTAACACTTCATAATTTGTAAAATTCAATTTAAATGACTTTGAAATTTTTATCCTACCTCATTCATAGGTCAATTAATACATCAGAGGAGAAAATGTGATTTTTGAAAATTTAATTTAATTTTTATAATAATTTTAATGCAAAAATAGGATTTTTTAAAGAAAATTTTTAACTTGACTAAGGTAAATTATAATCCCTTGAAATTTTTACTAGAGGTAGACCTAAACAAGTGAAACCTTTTTGTTAAATTTCATAATTTTTTTAATTCTCTGTGATTTATTAGAATTATTTTAATATCTGGGCTATTTAGTAAAAATAAAATATTTTAAGTGGTCAAAATTAGTTTTTGTATTTTTTTTAAAATCTCTCTAAGACCAGAGAACTTAGAGGAGCAAATTTTAAATTTTTTTCCTTTTCCTTTGATTTATTGGAATTATTTTAGTGAAAAAAACTCATTTTTAGCTTTTAAAGATTATTTAAGTTTTTAAATTAAATATCTTCATTTAGAAAATCAGGAAAAATATTCTAATTGTTCCTAAGTGATTAGGAAGCAATTTGGAACATTTTCATGAGTTTATTATTTTTGTGATTTTTATGGATTTTTAATTATTTAAATATTTTAAAAAGACTAACAATCAAGTTTTTATTTTAAATATTATTTTATTTTTAGAAAATACTTCTCATCACAAATAACTTAAAAAACTAAGTTTCATAATTTTTTGAGTTATATTTTAATTTTTAAAAATCATTTAAGTGTTAAAAGTGATATTAATCTTTAAAAATCAACTTAAGTTGTCAAATGAACTCAAAATACTTTGAAATTTTTATGATGAGTTCTCTGGATCATAAATCACAATGGAGATAAAAAATCAAGTCAAATTTTTGAAAATTAATTATCTTAGTGATTTAGTATTTAAAAAATGTAAAAATGTTTTAAATGACTTGACAATATTCTAAAATTAATTATCTTAGTGATTTAGTTTTTGTAAAATTTAAGGATATTTTAAATGACTTGACCCATGAAATTATTTCCAAAGGTTTCTCTTTCCAAAATTTTCTTAGGATTTTATAATCAATATGCTAATTTCCATGATTATTTTAAAGAAATGATATGAAATAACTTGCAAAATATGGGTCTTTATATAGGAACCTCCTTTGACTTTGGAAAAATTAGAGAATACTTCCCCCGACAGAGGCTACAACATGTCAAAATTCCAAGGTAAGGTGATGTGTCATTATGCATGGAGAATCAAATGATCCCAAATAGTGTTTAATTAATTAAAAATAAAATATATATCAAATGGACTTGAAATTTGTTCCACATTATTTTCCTTTGTTCACTAAGCAAGTGGGTGTTTTTATTTTATTTCTATGATTTTCTTGTACAAAGTTATGAATTTTCTAAGTTAAGGGTATTTAAATAAATAAATAAGAAAAAGCCTTATTTATCTATTTAAACAGCGCGTGCTGACTAGATCCTAGGCAATCTGAAGGCATGTGTGGCACGCTCTGGTTGGGTGCCGTCGTCCACCTAGCTGCTGACTCGACCCGTTGTTTATGTCCCGAAGCGCTGACTAGCTCGATCTCCCCCGTCTATTTGATACAAGCCTGATCGAATGGCTCCCCGTCATCGTTCCCGATAGAATGATCATGTGCCCTTCCACACTAAAACCCTAAGATCTCAGCCTAGACTCAACCAAATCACTTCAAGTTTGATACTATGGACTCGTCAAAGTGGGACGAGCACATCCATACGGTTAAGGTACCATGAAATCAAGCTTAAGTAAATGGAGAATCAATTTAAGCTCGGGAGGAGGAGGAGTTTTATACCTTTGCTCTGAGAAGGAAGGCTTCAATCAGAGGTGCTTGACACATTTGTTGGGGTCCATGGAGGCTAGGGATTGAGTCCCTAAGCTTGGTGTAAGGTCTAGGTATGAAATCAACCAAGCTCGATTTCAGGTGTTGGTCTAGAGCTATGATAGAGGCTCTATGGAAGGGGGATTTGATGGGGCTTTAGCTTCTTTCATAGTTGTGAAGGTTTGGGTGAAGTTAATTTCTATTTGATAGACTGTGGAGGTGTATTGGGTTCTGTCCTGGTTTCCGGCAAGGTTTCAAGCTCAAAATTGAGCTTCGGCAATGGGAATGGGTGAGGGAAAATGGTTGGAATGCACTGAGGGGAACTTAGGGGAGCTCTGTGTGAAGTTTGCAGAGGCCTCTATAAGGAAATTTCAGCACACCTCCCATGGCCGTGGGAGGTGTGTTTTTATAAAAATGGCCACGGGGTGGCTCTCAGGGCATAAAATTCGGTGCATTGTGGTGCTTAGGTGGAGGGCAGAGGAGCTCTTCAATTTGATTTGGATGAGCTGGCCTCTAGGTTTGATTTGGGAGAGGTACCATGGGAGTGGCTCTCAGTTTTGGGCTTTTTCAGCCACTAGGATGGCCTGCCGGCTAGGGGGAGGTGGCTAGGAGCTCAGGGAACCCAGAGGAATTCATCACAACAATTTAAAGCAAATGTGCTTTGATTTTGCAAATATATCTTAAGCATGTGCATTTTTGGAAATAAGATTCCTTCATTTGAAGGACCTTTGGTCCATGGCTTGATTTAGGTGATCTCATGGTGTTTGGACTGGTCACTAAGTCCAAGTAATGGCTGTGGTGGAGTTAATTTGGTGGCTTTAGGGTGGTTAGGTCACATTTAGTGCATGGGTCCAAGTTGGTGAAAAAATGACCAAAACTTGGGTTTGGGTTAAGCTAGACATGTCAATTGGCCCAATTTATTGTTGCCTTTGGTGTATATGATCATAAGGAACAACTTTGGTGAAGGATAGAAGTATTTTTGTGTCCAATTGAAGGGTAAATTTGAAGGAATTTTGAACTTTAATCAATTTGGTCATGTTGGGCTAGAGTTGGGTCTAGCTTGGGTTAGCCTTTGGCTAAGTCCAAATTTATTGTTTTAAATGGTCAATTGGGACCTCATGAAGAGTTCCAACATGAATTGGATGCCAATTTGGAGGTTAAGGCAATCAATTGGGTGAAATTTGGGGACTTAGCCAATTTGGGGCTAAATTTGGGAATTTTGGATTTATGTCAAAATCAAATGGATTTGAGACTTTACCAAGGTCAATTTATGGTTGATATTGATGTATATAAATGTGATAAACATTTTTCAACATTACTTATGGCCAATTGACTAGGCTATGGGTTCAATTTGGTGAGATTATGTCATACGGTCAAATTTAGGTTTTGACCCAAATCAAAATTGGGCTCAAATCATGGACCAATTGAGCTTGTATTTTCTTTATTCTGGTCATATCAAAAGTAAATTTGAGTTTAGTATTGGAATTGGGCTCAATTGAGATCAAATTGATGGACATTTGAGTTGGATTTGGGGAAATTTGTAAAGGGCAATTTAGGGATTTTGGTTAAAGATGGTCAAATTGGCCAAATTGGGTCATGTGGTTGCAAATTTGGGGGTTTTGGTTAAAGATGGTCAAATTGGCCAAATTGGGTCATGTGGTAGTTGAGAGAAATAAAATTAGGAATAATTCAAATTTATTGGGAATTTTTGGAATTTTTGGGATTTTGAGCTATCGAGCGGTACTTTGGTAATTTGGGGGTGTTTTATGGGTAAAAGGCCAAGATGGTTATTTTGGTCGAGTTGAGGTACCAATCATCACCAAAAAGTCATTGACCAATGGAAACCCCATTTTGGGTCCTCTACATAGTGGTCTTAGCTAAACCATAGCCCTGAGGCTAGTAGGTTTAGGGGACCATCTACATGAGTATCCCAAAAGATCAAGGGATCTAGGCTAAGCCCTATGGCTAGTAGGTTTAGGGGACCATCTACATGAGTATCCCAAAAGATCAGGGATCTAGGCTAAAAATTTGAGTTCAGGTTGTGAGTGATTGTGGGTGCAGATAAGTGTAGTGAGTGCCTTAGCTGATTTTAGGGGACCATCTACATGAGTATCCCAAAAGATCAAGGGATCTAGGCTAGAAATTTGAGTTGTTGTGAGTGAATGTGAGTGTAGATAAGTGTAGTGAGTGCCTTAGCTCCAGACCAACACCTAACGTCAACCTTAAGGTCCAGCAATTCTAAGGGTGACTCATCTTGAGTTTCCCCCACAGTGACCCCACCTACTAAGTGCTAGAGGTTGAGAGCAATATGTGGAACTTCAAGTTGAGTGGAGAAGAGTTTGGAATTTCTAATGGTGAGGGTTCCATGTCTAGTTTTCTAGGAATAGTCAACAGGAAAAGTCCTATGGCTAGACCCTAGGCTACTAAAGAAGAGAAACTAAACCTCAACCAAAATTGAGGTCAACAGTGCTTTAAGTAGACTGTGTTGGAATTCAACTTTAATCCTCTTGCTGCACCTTCATTCGAATTTATGCTTTAGAAATTATAATGGCATTTGAACACTAGTTTGGGGCTAAATTCTTGTTATTTTTATTACGATATTCGAATACACATCAATTTGATTTAAACAGATCTATGGAATTATAGATCTTATTTTTCTTACTGCCCCTTTGCAAATATATATTTGTAGATTCTATTTTTTGAACTCTTGAGAATTTATTTGGGGCCGTAACTTTGCTCCCTTCACTGCCTTGCTCGAAAATATATTTATAAATTTATTTTGAACTTTTAAGAAATCATTTGGGGTTTGTTTTTTATTTTTTTTTTGCTTTTCTTGCTGCCCCTTGTTCGAATATATGTTGGAAATCATTTCTTGCTTTGAGAGCTGCTTTAATGTCTTGGTTTTGTTCCTATTGTTGCAGTTCCTATTCAAATATTTGTTTTAAGATTCTTTTGGTGGCTCAGTTTTGTCTTTGGTGGTTCAGCTTGGCTCCCTTTATGTTGGGTTCGGCTTTCTCCTTTAATAGCTTAAGTTTAGTTCCCGTTAGTCTTAGTTTGGTTCAATAGTGACTCAGGTTTTGCACTCATTTATTGAGCAGAGTTTTATTTGATGATATTCAATTTTGGACCTTAAGCTTTTGTTGGAATAAACTTTACAGTTGCATAAATATCATATGTTTGAAACTGGCAGTATGAAAATAAAAGCATTTTTTATTTTAGACAGTGATGAAGCATGCAATAGTCATTCATACAGATTTAAAATGCAAGCTTAGAAGTGGAAAATAGATATTATGGAAATGCTTGAACAAATACCTCTCTCTTTTTTTTCTTGATATGGAATGTACAAGATCTTGTTTGATGAGCATATGAAATATTGAGGTGGTCAACTATTTCGAGATGAGGGGTAACAGTCAATGATGCAAGAGAACCATTTCATAAATTAGTTTATAGCTTAAATATTAAATCAATATTCAATTAGTGTGATGCCCTTTCACCCCTAAATAGTTAACGGCTCTAAACCCTTTCAAAGTGTCTGAGAATTGGTATTTGGGAAAGAACAAATACTACAAATCTTTGCACAAATACTACATTTGGGAAAGAACAGATACTACAAATCCTTGCACTAATACTACATTTAGGAAAGAACAGATACTACGGGTTTCACACAGATATTACAGTTGCACAAGAAATATATACTACGTTCATACACACCATACAGTTTACACACTATGCCCTGCACGACAGATCCTACACTCACATACACATACACTACACTTTGATAAGTTCAGATACTACACTTCTTGTATAGGTGAACCACACTTTGAGGGGTTCAGATACTACTTTGTCTGCAAAATCACTAAATGATAGGGTTTAAGGTTGTCTGATTATAGAGGTGATTCATTGGTGGCCTCTAGTTGATGTTGATAGGTTGGCCTCGGTATATTAGTTGTCTGTGGGATCGAGATAAAGAGAAAAATGGGTCTAGTCTGAGCCTATCCCGAAATTGAAATCTAATATCCCATCTTGAGACTTTTATATGCTCATCATTTAACATTTGTTTTATAATTTGCAAATATTTACCTAACCCATTTTTATCATACAATTGCAATCTGTTTTGAAGCTTTAGCAGAATTTGATCAGGTACGCTTTTATTTATTTAATTTCTGTACTTTATTTTTTGCATACTTCTTTTTATTTTGTACTGTACTGTACTTTGTTACATGTCCCATGTATTTTCTTACGGAATCTTACAGCATAGTCTCTTTGTTTGTTTTTTATTGTACTATATACATTTATCAATATTCATGCTTTAGTTGCTACATTTCTAGTATGTTTGTGCAATCTCTTAGGATATGTCGTTCGAGGCATGGTTTTTTTTTATTATTCTGTCTTCTCTCTCTTCTCTTCTTGGAACAAGACGACGATGTGGTCGGTTGATGATTCATCTCTGGACAACGGTTGAGACAACTACCAAAGCCAGAAGGATGAGCTTATGGAAAAATTCGATAGATTTAAATAACCTACTTATAAGAAGTTGAGTTTGTTCGTTTGGCACGACGTAAATCCTCACATTATCTTTTAGGAATTTCTAAAATTTTTATATATCGTACGATATAAGTCCAAAACTTTTTTAGGATTCTTAGGTGGTCGTTCGGTACGACATAAATCCTCACATTTTCTTGAACTATTTGCATATGACATACAAATATAAGTCGCGAATATCTACATAACTCGCAAGACTGAAATATCACATAATTTCTCTTTCAAAGATGTAAAGCCAAACCATAGATTAGTTTGAGATGTCACTGATTCTTCTTCAGTATTTTTGACATCTCCTACTTTGCGTTCCTTTAGATTTTGAAAATAAATGTTCCTGTTTGAACTTATCCCTTTTGACTTTTCCTATGAACAATCGTGGAAACTTGAACGTTGAATTCTTGAAGACGAAACCTCTTATCATTATCGAGAATTTTCTTAGGTGACTTCGGTTGTCTAAGATGTAATTCACTATAGGGGCTCGCTCCTATAGGGAATTAAAGAACCCATATTAATCTAAACCCTATCTAGTCTATATATTTGATAGGGGTATTTGTCGGCTATAAATTTTGCAGACTAAAACAGAGTCATAAGCTCTTAAGTTTAGATAGTTAAGCCTACCCATAAGTGATATGTCCATCCTTCAGGATGATATATCATTTATGGTATCGTGTTCAACTGTTTAAACTATTAGATATATGAGGTCTATTCGGTCTCAATCTTTTTTTAAAAAAAAATAAAGAATACCATTTTCACAAAATTAAAAATATATTATTTATATATTAAATTCCAAAATTATATTTTAAAATCTTATTTTAGAAAGAAAAATAGCCAGCAAAGTTGTGGCTTGATTTCGACGCTGATTTATAATTAGTTTATTTAATATGTGTGATTGTGTGATTAAAAATTGTGTTTGAAAAAAAGTGTACTTTCATATATAGAAGTTAGTTTGTTGTTGTTTGTGAAAATTTTCGTTTGTGAAATGTTTTGTTTGTAAATTATTGTGTGATAAAAATTTGTGTCTAAAATACTAAAAATTTTTAGAGTAAGATAATAGGAAATTAAAAATTAAAAAAATAAAATATGGAATGTTTGGGCCTTCAGCGCCAACGGCGCACTCGACCAAACAGCAGATTTTAACCTCTAAATATTCATAGTTTTTACTGTGGCCACCATTTTTACGCTTAAGTCATCTTCAACCTTCAGTTTGGGCGGCTACGACTTGATTTTGGGCAGATTTGAGGCAATTTAGAGGCTAAAAGACTTTGGATTTCATCTTCTCTAGGTAAGAGATACACTTTAATAATTTAGTGATTTGAATTTGAAAACAAAATCCTTTGTTGATGAACTCTTATTTAGTGATTTGAATTTGAAAATGTTTTACATTTTGATTTTTGGAATTTAATAATTTATTCAAAATTTTCAAAATTTTCTAGATTTCCTGTGGCACCTTGATCAAGAAAAAGGAAAGTAGAATATGACGAGCAGAGATTTGTTAGCTTTAAAGCCAGTGATCGATTTCATAGAATTTGTGAAAATAAGAAAGTAATTCAGGACCGAGGTTTTAAAAATTCGGGAGAAGAGGTTGAACGTTTGATTATCGCTGACAATGGGAAATATTTTTTAATTTTAGTGTCGATGCGATAGCTTGGATTGTAATGTAATTTTATGCCAACCTATCTGAAGCTTCTGATGATTATGTATTTCTTTGTGGAAAAGGGTAGAATTTACTCCAAAGAAAATAAATGAGTTTTATTCTGTAGAAGATGTGTATAGATGCCCAGTATCTTTCTTTTTCTATTATAGAGCAGGCTTTAAATGAAGTTATTTCTCTACTGACTAGTCGAAAAGGGGCTTGGAAATTAAAAAATGGAGTTAATGTTAAGTTTCCCCTTTCTATGTTAAATGTAGTATCTAAAGCCTTGGACTATTTTATTTATGGGTGGATGATTTCAACAAATCATCATAGTGAAGTGACCAAGGATAGAGCCATCCTAAACTACAGTATTCAGCAAGTGATGGATATAAATGTAGGCTCTATCATTTACATGAACATTCAATCTATTGCTCTAGGAGAGACCACTGGTGGATTGACACACCCTGCTGTTATTTTACACACATTGTGAGCAGGCAGGAGTTGATTTTAGACCTAATGAAGAGAGGATTGAGCCTTAGAGACCTATTGGGCCTGCAAACATCAAGACATATGAGTCTCATGTTCACTGGAGATCTGGCAGTAAGGCCAGAGATGTTTCTTCTACTTCTAGGAATAATCCTTCTAGAACCCCTAATGAGCCTACTTCAAGTGACCCCGGCAGCAAGGAGTTGTTGGATCAGATGATGATACAACAGGGAATATTTTGATGATGGATCATAGGATGCAGAATATAGAGGTCAGAAATGCTCACACTGATGATCTAATTCGCCAGAAATTTGAGTATGATGATGCTTTAGTGAAATACCTTAGGGGTGACCATACAGTTCAATTCCCTATTCACCATACTTATACTTATATCAGCAACAGAAGTTAGATGTCCATGATCAGGAAGATGATGACTGGTGATATATTTTGCTTGTTTGTTTGTGTTTGTACTTTGTGATTGTATTGTTTGTGTTATGATGTTGTTTAGACTTTGTTGTTATGTTCTGTGAAACTGTAATGTGGAAGACTATTTTCTTTTTTAGAATTTAGTTTAGTTTTGTTGTTATTTTTAGTACTTTGTTCTATTTTGTGATTAGCTCTTTCTCAGCATGTTTTATATGTATTATGTGCAATTTAATGTTTTTAGCCTTGCAGTTTTCATTTTAGCACCTGCAGTTTTTTCAAAATTTATGCTCAAAAATCAAAATCTCCAACAGGTAGATTTTTTTAATGTCTTGAATGCTTTCTCTTACCCTACCTTTTTAGAGCTCATCATGTAAAAATTTTTTAAAAATTTACGTTTGGGGGGAGAATAAGAAAAACCATTTTTAGAAAGAGAAAAAGAACTTAATTTTATTTATCCTCACTTAGTTATATTTTCAAAATTTTAAATTTAATATGACCTTTGGTATTAGAGGTTAACTTTAGATAACTATATTTATGTTTCTGAATATATAGGAAATTTAAGTCAAAATTTTCAATAATGAAGGTTAATTCTAGGGGCTAAAATATTTGGTAAAAGAGAATAAGACTATGTTTTTCTATTTTTAGTAAAGGAAATTTGTATTTTTGAAGCATTAAAAATCTTAAAAGATTCATGTAAAAAGAAAAGAATTAAACTTTATAAAATTTTTAAGTTAATATAAATTTATTAAGTGAAGAAATTAAAAAGTTTTTAACTTTAAGATGAAGATAGTGAAGCTCAAAATCATTAAAGACTATCCAGAGATAGTAATCCTGACATATAAAAAAAAGAGAAGAAAAGAAAGATAGAAAAGAAAAAAGGGGATTAAAAATGACCCTGAAAAGAAAAGAAAAAGAAAAAATATATATGTATGGGGAGAAGCTTGAGGAGATGCCTAATTAAAAATTGGCTTCACTTGAATCAACTTAAGAAAAAAGTTTGGTGACACATTTTCTAAACTTTTTATTTTAATGTTAACTTAATTATTAATAAAGTTTTATGAAGTAACACATTTTCTAATCTTTCTATTTGAATGTTAACTTAACTATTAATAAAGTTTTATGAAGTTCTTTTTCATATGAATTTGCTATGTGACTTTAGTATAACAAATTACAATTTTTCTTGAAAGAAATAGATGATAAAAAATCTTAGACTTAATTATTGAATCTCTTTAAACCTTTAGTATTAAGTGGAGTTGTTTTGAATTTTACTTATGTTATACTATTATATTTGGAAAACTAAAATATGGAAGTTTAAAAGTTAAGATCTTTGTCATAGGAGTTACTTGAGGACAAGTAATATGTAAGTTTGGGGATTTTGATATACCAAAAAAATATGTAATTTTATACCCATATTTTGTACATATTTTTGATGATATTGCAGTTTCATGGAAGGTATTTTGATGTTTTCTTGTAGATTGTTGATTTTTAGGGCTTAAAGCAAACAGAAAGCAAAAAGGATAAAATTTGGAGTCAAAATGACGTTTTTGAAGAAATGCTCAGCGCTGGCAAAGCCGACGACGCACAAAAAATTAGCACAGAGATTTTTCACTCAATGATGATGGCGCCAGACCAGCGTCGACAGTGCCAAAGGTGGTGCAGACCCCAATTCTATAAGGTTCGATGTATTTGGATGACTTTTTAGAGAGTTTTTGGAGGCACCTCTTAGAGAATCGTTCTTGGCCTCTATTTGGGCATGAATTTCATCAGAAAATGGGCTCTTTTATGATTTTCACTCCTCTACTTTCATTTTTTGCACCACATCATTCCATTCCACTTCTATATTGTAGACAATTAGTGATTTTTTTTAAATAGTTTAGAGTTTTTGTTTAAAGAGTGTTGGAGAAGGAGTAATGTCAGAGATATCTTCTTCTTGCTTTTCCAAGGAAAGGCTACAAAGGAATTGCTTTGAGAAAGAGTTTTCAGATAAGTGTTATTTGTTTATCAGTGTTGTATGAACTTTCTTTTATATATGAATTTTGTTTTTTGTTATTACTTTCTCATTAAGTCTCAATAGGTCTCTCTATCTTTCTCTCTACTCTGAGATATGGTGAAATGAAGAGGTCATATGAATGTTTCATAATTACATTATAAAATAAATTGTGATGGTTTTTAACTCCAAAATTAATTTACTTTTCGATCTGTCCAATTGAATTATCAAAATGTGTAGTGAAACATATGATCCAAGAAATGGAGTATGTGTTCTACAATAGAGTAAATATCACATTTGATTCCGTAAAGGAGAACATCGTTTATGGAATTAAGTGCAAATAAATAGGGAAATATTCTTTGTTGGGTGTGGAATTGGAGAACCTATAGGTTGATAGACTAAAATCTTCAATTCAGTATTAGTGTTTAAAAACTGAACCAAGAGCTAGCCTTCGGGTGAAGGGAAGTGGGAGCTCTGGAGTGGGAGCCGGTATCCTCCTAGCCTAGCTATGGATTTAGGGACTAAACCCTGAGATTAGCCAATGATTTTTTATGCACTGTAGCAGGGTAGAGAATTAAAATTGCTCCTATTTGGCACAATACATGTTATGAACATTTATCTCATCTCATTTACCAAAGCCTCATTGTAGTGGGAAGGATGCTTTTTCACATAAGAATCTCTGCTACATAAACATTGTTTATAGATTAGTATTTTCTGTTTTAAATTTTACATATTTTATTTGATAATAGTTTAGAAATTTAATTTTGTTTACATCTCAACAATTGAAATTAGTGACAGTGATTTCAATTGACTTTCTGTGAATTTCTTAGCAAATTTGTCATTTCTAATTTAAACCTTCCCCGAAGGATCGATACTTGGGGCTTAAATAGAAAGTTCATTATTACTTAATAACAATACGTAAAATGTCTTAGAATCTGCATGTTAATTGAATAAATTTAATTAAATTTTACACAATCTATCACAACAAAAAATTCGGATCAACAGCCTGTCAAGAATTGCCTTCGATTGGTATGTCGATTTGCCCAATAGATCAGCTAAGATATTTGCTGAGTTGGAACAATTATTTTTGAAAAGATGTCCTAGAGTGCAACACCATGTCTCTATAAGAGAGTTCATCATGGAAAAGCAAAATCCCAATGAGACTTTAGTGGATTACATTTTGAGGTGGAGCAACCATAGCATGAAGTGTGAACTTCGGGTACAAGAACATCGCGCAATTGAGTTTTTACTCAAAATCATTCATGGCCTAGTAGCTTTCATGCTTAAGGGACTCATCATCAAATCCTTCGAGAAGCTACTCAACAAGGCTAGCACTCTTCAAGAAGAAATCAAACATATGGATTCTCACAAGAAATCCAAGGCAACTAAAGTATTTGAAATGAAGTCAGGAATAATAGCGATAGTCGATAAAGGGAAGCAACCAATGAAGATATATGTAGAAAATCCTCATCAATCTTCATCACAACATGCTTAAGAAAAGAATAGTCAGTCTAGCTTGCGACCCCTTTAAGAAGGATCACCTAGAACAGGGAACAATAGAATATTTTTGCATAATGACATAAAATGGTATATTATTTCAAAGATGAATTCATATCCAAGATGTTCAAAAGTCTAATGAAGAAGCCTAAATTCAGACTACCAAATCCAAAGAAGCCCGAAGAGGTCGATAAGAAAGATCAACCAAATTATTGCCCATATCATAGATTGCTGGGGCACACTATAGAAGAATGCTTCATCTTTAAGGATTGGCTCAAAAAGAACATTAAAGAATGGAATATAACAATCTCAAAAGAATTTTGAAAAGAACTTCAAAAAGGCTTTACAAATGTGATTTTGGTAGAACCAATCTCTCCGATTGATCCGTATACTGAAGAAGATGGATGGAGTACAACTTGGGGCGAGCTCAAGAGGGTCCTAAACCAATTACAGGATTCATCGAAACAATCTTCTGCATATACCAGAAAAGACGAATGGAATGAATTTTGGAGCAAATCATTTGTTGACCTCAATTTTGGTTGAGGTTTAGTTTCTACTCTTTAATAGCCTAGGGTCTAGCCATAGGACTTTTCCTGTTGACTATTCCTAGAAAACTAGACTTAGAACCCTCACCACTAGAAATTCCAAACTCTTCTCCACTCAACTTGAAGTTCTACATATTGCTCTCAACCTCTAAAGCCTATGGTCTAGCCATGGGACTTTTCTTGTTGACTATTCCTAGAAAACTAGACTTGCAACCCTCACCCAGGTTCTAGCCATAGGACTTTTCCTGTTGACTATTCCTAGAAAATTAGACATGGAACCCTCACCACTAGAATTTTTACCCTCTTCTTTACTCAAATTAAAGTTCCACATATTGCTCTCAACCTCTAAATATTTAGTAGGTGGGGTCACTGTGGGGGAAACTCAAGATGAGTCACCCTTAGGATTGCTGGACCTTAGGGTTGACCTTGGGTGTTGGTCTGGAGCTAAGGCATTCACTGCACTCACTACACTCACTACACTCATCTACACTCACAATCACTCACTAACATGAACTCAAATTTCTAGCCTGGATCCCTTGATCTTTTGGGATACTCATGTAGATGGTCCCCTACTACTAGCCCTAGGGCTATGGTTTAGCTAAGACCACTATGTAGAAGACCCAAAATGGGGCTTTAACTCACAACCCTGAACTCAAATCTCTAGCCTAGATCCCTTGATCTTTTGGGATACTCATGTAGATGGTCCCCTAAACCTACTAGCAGGGATATGGTCTGGCTAGAACCACTACATAGAGGACCCAAAATGGGGTTTCCATTGGTCCAAACCTAGATCCCTTGATCTTTTGGGATACACTAGCCCTAGCTATGCCACTATGTAGAGGACCCAAAATGGGGTTCGCATTGGTCCATGGCTATATGGTTTTGCTAAAACCACTATGTAGAGGACCCAAAATGGGATTTCCATTGGTCCATGGCTATAGAACTTCTAAGCCTAGTTCCCTTGATCTTTTGGGATACTCATGTAGATGGTCCCCTAAACCTACTAGCCCTAGGGCTATGGCTAAGACCACTATGTAGAGGACCCAAAATTGGGTTTCCTTTGGTACATGGCTTATTGGTGACTGGCTAGAACCACTACATAGAGGACCCAAAATGGGGTTTCCTTTGGTCCATGGCTTATTGGTGATGATTGGTACCTCAACTCTACTAAAATACCCATCTTGGCCTTTTACCCCTAAAACACCCCCAAATTACCAAAATACCCCTCCATAGCTCCAAATCCCAAAAATTCCCAAAAAATCCCACTAAATCCAAAATATTCTTAATTTCATTTCTTTTAACTACTACATGACCCAATTTGGCCAATTTGACCATCTTTAACCAAAATCCCCAAATTACTCTTTAAAGATCCAAATTTCCTCAAATCCAACTCAAATGTCCATCAATTTGATCTCAATTGACGCCAATTTCAATCCTAAACCCAAAGTAACTTTTGATATGACCAAACTAAACCAAATCCATGCTCAATTGGTCCATGATTTGAGCCCAATTTTGATTTGGGGCAAAACCACATTTTTGACCATATGACCTACTCTCACCAAATTGAACCCATAGCCTAGTCAATTGGCCTCAATTAATGTTGCAAAATCTTGACATTCCTATACATCAAAATCAACCATCAATTGGCATTGTTGAAGTCTCAAATCCATTTGATTTTTTTCATATACATCAAAATCAACCATTAATTGACCATGGTGAAGCCTCAAATCCATTTGATTTTGGCCTAAATCCTAAATTTCCAAATTTGGCCCCAAATTGGCTAAGTCCCCAAATTTCACCCAATTGATTACCTTAACCTCCAAATTGGCATCCAATTCATGTTAAAAACTCTTCATGAGGTCCCTATTGACCATTTATAACAATCAATTTGGACTTAGCCCAAGGCTAACACAAGCTAGACCCAAGCCTAGCCCAACATAACCAAATTGATTAATGTTCAAACTTTCTTCAAATTGACCTTTCAATTGAACTCAAAACAATTTCCATCCTTCATCAAAGTTGTTCCTTGTGATCATCTACACCAAATGCAACAATTATTTGGGCCAATTGACATGGCTAACCTAGCCCAAACCTAAGTTTTGGTCATTTGCACCCACTTGGACCCATGCACTAAATGTGACCTAACCACCCTAAAGCCACAAAATTAACCCCACCAGAGCCATTAGTTGGACTTAGTGACCAGTCCAAACACCATGAAACCACCTAAATCAAGTTAAGGACCAAAGTCCCCCAAATTAAGGGATCTTATTTCCAAAAATGCACATGCTTAAGATATCTT
>JXCR01143958.1:0-10224 GCA_002079205.1 Phalaenopsis hybrid cultivar
ACCCCAGCTCGACACAAAAGTGGATCATTAACAGCCTTATGCACATTTATACTACCTTCAAGTGTCGTAATGTATGTATTAACGTTACTATCAAATCATAGAGCTACCTTTTACTCTTTGCAACACTATTTTGAACCATGTTATGGTGATATAGAGCTACCATATCAGCTTCGTAGTGCCTATGCCCACCTTTCTTAAAACACCATAGTGCTATAGTCCAACACTGCAGTACTAAACCTTTTCCTATATATTGAATGGCTGGTCCCTTTCATATTTCACTATTTTTGGAGATCTTTGGCTAGCATTTTGTTAAGCAAAGAGTTTGTAAGTTCATTTTCTTTGATATTTTCTTAGTGTTACTTATTTCTTCCTTTAAAAATGACTCCTAAAAATTTTGGTTGAAAGAGACCTTTTTCATCTTGATTCCCGCTAGTTTTTTAGAGCAGAGGTCTCAAATACTTATGAAAATATCCTTGACCAAGAAAACCTTATGCTAGGGCAAGGCTTCCTTAACCAAGGGAGAATGGTAAAAAGTCTTCGTATTCAAAGAAAGCTGGAAATTTGTTTTCAGAGCATGGGGTGGCTATTGTGCTTTTGGTCAAAGAGTTCTTCATAAGTGTGAAAGAACATCAAGACTACAAGTTATATGTGCAGGTGAAATGGGTTCCATTGGATTTTTTTTTATATTAATTATGTTTATATATTACCTGAATTGATTTTGATGAATATTCTTTCTATATCACTAGTGAATTTAATTATTATGAATTTATAGGTCTTTTAAAAGCGACAGATGCCCATGTCCAATGGAATGGACATGATAATAAAATCACTATTTTTTTGCATTTTATATGAAGACTAGAGCAAAAACTTAGCATTATTTTATTTTTGTAAGCTAATGCTTAATTGTAATATTTGTGATGTAACTAAGGCAGGGCACTCCTTAATTTCTACATTTAAAATGGGTAACTAAATATATGAAATATTATAGATAAACCAATCTTAAACATGATTAAGGGAAACATTGTTGTGGGTCTGGGTTCCCCCTTTCTCATCTATGGTTGGGGATCATCAGGATTCCTTTGAGGAGCAATTTTTTTCTTGTCTCCNTTTCTTAAACATCCATGGCTAAAAAATCAATAGTTTAATAACAACTTTAAATTTAAATTTCATTTCATACCATTGTGCATACAAAGTTGTCATGAAAATCACCAACTTCATAATAATGCTCCACTAGAATGATGTCATTTATAAATGAGAGCATGCTCAACCTCTCCTCCTGTGAATATACTTCTTGCTTTTTACAAACCAACTGTATTATTTAAAACAAAAAAATCCATCATCTCTCTCATAATTTTTAAGTTATTTAATTATAGTGATCAAACATATTGCATTCAAAATGCCATTCTTTTTCTTTTTTTTTTTTTTGCAATGCTTAACAAAGATCAATTGTGATTTCTATAGTAACTAAAATAAAATGCAAGGAAAATAAAGTCAAATAAATATATTTTTGCTTATTTGACATAATATTTTTTTTTTAAAATAACTTCTTAATATTGTGTTGAATATGGGCTTTTTAGATAATCAACTCTTATAGTTGTCTTAAATACCTAAAAGACAAATTTTCTTATAAGTGAAGGTTGCTTGTAGGTATTTCAACAGCTCTAAGTTCTCCACCAGGGCACCGAAAACCTTTGCTCCACCTCCCTTCCACTAGAGTCTCCTCTTCATCTTCCTTCCTCGTGATAATTAAAACTTTATTTTATGTTATCATCTATCACAAACTTTTCTCGATTCTTCATGATAATGCAAGCTTATATCTCTCTCAAAAAGCTCTTCTTGTTGTAACCTAGAACTACAGGATGGTGGGTCTTGAAATTTTGTAAGGTGAAATATGCCAAAATCAGCACTCTCTAGAATTTCCAATATATATTTGCATAAATGGATAATAATTGTCACTAAATTTTACTTAAAATAAACATTGTATAGACCTACAAAAGTTTATGGAGGCATGTCATACATATTTTTTAGTCTCTCAAGTTTTTGTATTTTATTAGAGAGAGTTTTACATATTTTATATGTTTTTATCTTAGGTAATCCAGTTCCAATTTATGGTTTTGTCAAGACAGAGAATATCGAGTCACACTAGTAGCAGCTAATTTGGGACATCTAAGGTTCTATCTTTCTTCTATGATAGTAAGAGAAGCACATTCCTATTGATTGTTATTCAAATAGAAAGTAGTTATGTTCGGCTGAAAGGTCTGCTGGTTGAATTTCTTTCTTCCTACCAGTGTCTCTTTTTAGTTTGGAGTCTTGTTAAAATCTAAGCTCATGATAAATTTATGGAGTTTTGTTAAAATTTTCAAAAGCATGTTAAACTTATTTCAATATATATATTTTTTATTTTTATAAATATTATATTATTATATTTTTTTAAGAACATTTAATATAGTAAAGTAAATATAGAGAAAAAACCTTTAAAATATTTTCATATGAATATTTAAAAGCATTTTAAAAGTATAGGCAAAATTATTTTCAAAAGTTAAATTTTAATTAAAATCATTCACTTGATAATAGTTATTATTGCTTGTTTATTCAAGAGAATTATGAATTTTTGAGATGTGTGGCTCTTGCATATAAAAAATGTATACTTTAATCTATTATGATTATCCATCATTGTGCACATGCATTATCATGATTTCGTGGATGCTACCCATGATTGTTTAACTTGATAAAATAAAATCATTAGTCTAGGGATTCTTTTGTTACTTGTGATTGCTTAGTTTAAAAATTATCAATCCAATGATCCCTTAGTGTTCTTTGTAATCATTAAAATAAAGTCATGAGCTTATGAGGTTAATAATCTTCTCATATTGATGGTAAACAACGTGTATTATGAAGCTCATTTTAATTTTAAATTGGTGTTTAAGATAATTAGTGTTCTTCCTAAATGCAAAAACTAATTAATAATAATCTATTATTAATTAGTGTTCTTCCCAAAGATAATTAGTGTTCTTCCCAAATGAATCATAAAATAATTAAGCACATGTTGATTTGAAAGGACTTTATATTCATAAGGAATAATATTAAAGCAATCTAGTGAGATAAAGTTAGTAATATTCATCAAACACAAATGTTCATACAACAACATTACTATCCTTGCTCACTTTTATCTAATGTTAAGTGTTCAAGATGTTTTAAAATATATGTATTTTTTGTAAAACTTATGCATCATTTTATTTTTTTATGTATTTATTTAATGTTTTCTGGCAAGAAATTTACATAACAAATAAATCTGAAAGAAAGTGAAAAATATAAGTATCAATATACTGTCAGTGCCTCAATGTTGTAATTGTAGTGCCACAACACTATAGCTTTATAGCCTCAACACTAGGTGAGGGAAAAATGAGCCATCAATTTGAGAGTTTGGTGCCTTAGTTCCAGTTGACAACTCTGCAACACCATTAATTTTAGTAACACATACCCCCATAAGTATGTTACTAAACTTGGATTTGAGAAATATGAAACTAATAAATTTAGAGTGTTGCGCCACAACATTTTGTTTAAGCACTATAATAATATAATTTTGGGCTACAACATTACATCATGGCCCTGAGGTGAAACAGTTTGACCATAATAGTTAGCATATGTTATCACATAGTTACGATAGAGAGGTGATAAGTTTTGTGCAATTAAGAAAGGAAGTAAGTATTTGAAGGGTCTAAGTATTATATGTAAAGATGAGACTTTGAGATGAGGCTTAGAGATGGTTTATAAAATGATTTTGAGAAAGGGACAATAAAGAGTGATGCAAAAAAATTTTGTAGAGAAATCATTTTAAAAGACAAAATCCATTTGCTTTTTCTTTCTTCTTCTAATTTATTTATATTTTGTAATTTCATCAAATGTGTTTGTATGTTGAGCAACTAAGCACACATTTTATTGGATTAGTGATTGCTTTTGAATTTAAGTGATTTTTTTTGTGTTTTCTGAACTTAAATGGTTTTTAAGTTTGTGTGTTAACTCATAAGCTTAGTTTAGTTATATTTTGGTGAAGTGTATGTTGATATTCACTATCATCTAGAACTTTTTGAAAGAAAAATAGTGGAATGGTAAGGTTATCACACAATACTAGAGTAACAATGGATTATAGATATTAAATAATTGCAATATTTAGAGGAAAAATATATTCTTGAAATTTTATAAAGAGATTANTAACGTTACTATCAAATTATAGAGCTACCTTTTACTCTCTGCAACACTATTTTGAACCATGTTATGGTGATATAGAGCTACCATATCAGCTTAGTAGTGCCTATGCCCACCTTTCTTATACCACCATAGTGTTATAGTCCAACACTGCAGTACTAAACCTTTTCCTATATATTGAATGGTTGGTCCCTTTCATATTTCACTATTTTTGGAGATCTTTGGCTAGCATTTTGTTAAGCAAAGAGTTTGTAAGTTCATTTTCTTTGATATTTTCTTAGTGTTACTTATTTCTTCCTTTTAAAATGACTCCTAAAAATTTTGGTTGAAAGAGAACTTTTTCATCTTGACTCCCGCTAGTTTTTTAGAGCAGAGGTCTCAAATACTTATGAAAATATCCTTGACCAAGAAAATCTTATGCTAGGGCAAGGCTTCCTTAACCAAGGGAGAATGGTAAAAAGTCTTCGCATTCAAAGAAAGCGGGAAATTTTTTTTCAGAGCATGGGGTGGCTATTGGGCTTTTTGTCAAAGAGTTCTTCATAAATGTGAAAGAACACCAAGACTACAAGTTATATGTGCAGGTGAAATGGGTTTAATTGGATTTTTTTTTATATTAATTATGTTTATAAATTACCTGAATTGATTTTGATGAATATTCTTTCTATATCACTAGTGAATTTAATTATTATGAATTTATAGGTCTTTTAAAAATGGCAGATGCCCATGTCCAATGGAAAGGACATGATATAAAATCACTATTTTTTTGCATTTTATATGAAGACTAGAGCAAAAACTTAGCATTATTTTATTTTTGTAAGCAAATGCTTAATTGTAATATTTGTGACGTAACTAAGGCAGGACACTCCTTAATATCTACATTTAAAAGGGGTAACTAAATATATGAAATATTATAAATAAACCAATCTTAAACATGATTAAGGGAAACATTGTTGTGGGTCAGGGTTCCCCCTTTCTCATCTATGGTTGGGGATCATCAGGATTCCTTTGAGGAGCAATTTTTTTCTTGTCTCCCTTTGATTAGGAACATAAATTTTTTTTGTCCTTTCACTCATAGAGCTATACTTTCTTTGTCTTCTATGGTGAAGTGCATTACATAGGGGAACATGTTTTATAACGGTGAGATGATATTATATGATGGGTCAATATTTTAATAATTACATGGACTAACATCAGCAAAAATACTCTTATATAACTATGTTTACCTTAGCCTTAGCTAATATGCTTTGATCTAGCTAGCTAAATGTGGGACCCGATGCAACACATTTTCTTACTACACCACCTTCTAGTATTTTCTTAGACTCAAGTTAGCCTATAGAAGGAGGAGATATTGATGAGCACAAGGAAGGGGATTATGAAGATTGATTTACTTATGTCATGTTATTTCCTTATGTTGAGAAGTATTTAAGTTTAATTTATTTTATTTTTCTTCATTTTAGTTACTTTTATTTTTTTATTTACTTTTTTTTGTTATTTTTTTATTCTATTTCTATTATTTGTTAAGCTTATGTATTTATTTTTGTATCACAAGTAATTAAAATGTTTTATTTCTGTTGAATCATATTCTTATTTTTATTTAATGGGTGTGTTTGAACAACAAGTATTGTGGAAGGGGGGAGGGGGAGGGAGAGAGAGATTCTATACTTAGTTTCACATTAAAAAAATCTCATAAATTGTTACGTATGATTAATACTTAATGTAATTTGAATATTTGATTATAAAATATTTGTTAAATAGAAAAAAAAACCATTAANGTAACTATGTTTACCTTAACCATAGCTAATATGCTTTGATCTAGTTAGCTAAATGTGGGACTCGATGCAACGCATTTTCTTACTACACCACCTTCTAGTATTTTCTTAGACTCAAGTTAGCCTATAGAAGGAGGAGATATTGATGAGCACAAGGAAGGGGATTATGAAGATTGATTTACTTATGTTGAGATGTATTTAAGTTTAATTTATTTTATTTTTCTTCATTTTTGTTACTTTTATTTTTTTATTTACTTTTTTTTTGTTATTTTTTTATTCTATTTCTATTATTTGTTAAGCTTATGTATTTATTTTTGTATCACGAGTAATTAAAATGTTTATTTCTGTTGAATCATATTCTTATTTTTATTTAATGGGTGTGTTTGAACAACAAGTTTTGTGGAACGGGGGAGGGGGAGGGAGAGAGAGATTCTATACTTAATTTCACATTAAAAAAATCTCATAAATTGTTACTTATGATTAATACTTAATGTAATTTGAATATTTGATTATAAAATATTTGTTAAATAGAAAAAAAAACCATTAAATTTTATGAGTTTTGAAGTAATAATTTAAGAAATTTTAATTTTCATAAAATATATAACATAGATAAATAAATTATGACCTTAAATTATTACCAAACATTTTTTTTTATAAATTGATAGCTCATTTTAATCCAATTATTTTATTAAACATATAACCGTTAATTGGTTTATAATGATAAATAATTAATTTAAAGATTTTATATTTAGATGATTAAGTCAAATTAAATGATAATATAAGGGATTAGTGTGGACTAAACTATAATATTAATAATGAAAAATGATCAGTCTAATGAAATATTCAATTAAATAAAAACCTATTCCGCTTAATTAATGTGATTAACCTAGTCGATTCCATTATGATCTCTTTCAAATTACATAATTCATGATAGGTATTAACAATTCATGTTGCCATAATGAAATGTAAATGAAGTTCAGAAAGTTAATCATCACCAAATAAACTTAAGCACCAAATCACATAGAAACTTTCACACACATCAAGCTTACATCCCCATCCTAAGGGAGAATGATAGAACACTTCACTACTCATGCTTGGACAAATTAACATAATTAACTTATTTGAAATAGGAAATCAAGTACATAAGTTTTAAACAGTTAAATGATATTAAAATCTCATAAATAAAATATTTGATTGAATAAAATCTCATACTTATGATAAATAAAATCTCATAAATATAAAATCTCATAAATTGTTACTTATGATTAATACTTAATGTAATTTGAATATTTGATTATAAAATATTTGTTAAACAGAAAAAACCATAAAATTTTATGAGATTTGAAGTAATAATTTAAGAAATTTTAATTTTCAAAAAATATATTACATAGATAAATAAATTACGACCTTAAATTATTACCAAACATTTTTTTTATAAATTGATAGCTCATTTTAATCCAATTATTTTATTAAACATATAACCATTAATTAGTTTATAATGATAAATAATTAATTTAAAGATTTTATATTTCGATGATTAAGTCAAATTAAATGATAATATAAGGGATTAGTATGGACTAAACTATAATTTTAATAATGAAAAATGATCAATCTAATGAAATATTCAATTAAATAAAAACCTATTCCGCTGAATTAATGTGATTAACCTAGTTGATTCCATTATGATCTCTTTCAAATTACATAATTCATGATAGGTATTAGCAATTCACGTTGCCATAATGAAATGTAAATGAAGTTCAGAAAGTTAATCATCACCAAATAAACTTAATCACCAAATCACATAGAAACTTTCACACACATCAAGCTTACATCCCCATCCTAAGGGAGAATGATAGAACACCTCACTACTCATGCTTGGACACATTAACATAATTAACTTATTTGAAATAAGAAATCAAGTACATAAGTTTTAAACAGTTAAATGATATTAAAATCTCATAAATAAAATATTTGATTGAATAAAATCTCATACTTATGATAAATAAAATCTCATAAATTGTTACTTATGATTACTACTTAATGTAATTTGAATATTTGATTATAAAATATTTGTTAAACAGAAAAAAAAAACCATTAAATTTTATGAGATTTGAAGTAATAATTTAAGAAATTTTAATTTTAAAAAAATATATTACATAGATAAATAAATTACGACCTAAAATTATTATCAAACAATTTTTTTTATAAATTGATAGCTCATTTTAATCCAATTATTCTATTAAACATATAACCATTAATTGGTTTAAAAGGATAATTAATTAATTTAAAGATTTTATATTTCAATGATTAAGTTAAACTAAATGATAATATAAGGGATTAGTATGGACTAAACTATAATATTAATAATGAAAATGATCATTTTAATGATATATTCAATTAAATAAAAACCTATTCCGCCGAATTAATGTGATTAACTTAGTCGATTTCATTATGATCTCTTTCGAATTACATAATTCATGATAGGTATTAACAATTCACGTTGTCATAATGAAATGTAAATGAAGTTCAAAAAGTTAATCATCACCAAATAAACTTAAGCACCAAATCACATAGAAACTTTCACACACATCAAGCTTACATCCCCATCCTAAGGGAGAATGATAGAACACCTCAGTACTCATGCTTGGACACATTAACATAATCAACTTAATTGAAACAAAAAATCAAGTAAATAAGTTTTAAACAATTAAATGATATTAAAACACACAATAAAACCTCCAGAAAACTTATCTCCCTTCCTTCACACTTGAGATGATGAAATTACAATCACAAAGTCTCTCAAATTCTCTCAAATCTCACTTCTCTTCACTAACATACACTTGTTTGATCTTCTTTTGTCTTCTCCTCACGGTTCCACACGCTAGAATGTCAGTAAAAGTGAGAAAAAGCGCCTCCAAATTTGTCTCCAATATTTAAATACTTTCTCCAAGCGAACCACAACGTCTAACTATAGAAACTGTCAAGTATCACATTCTAGCGCTTAGGCACCCAAAATGGTGTTGGGCCACTATATAATTGTTCCTTCATCCCAGCGTCTGAATGCTAGGGTTGCGATACCCAGCCACTTGTCACGCCCCGCCAATATTACGACACGATGGAGTATTCTAAAAGATGGAGGCCTAATGAACAACCTAGAAGAATCTAGAGTATGGATGTACATAAGAATAGTGTAGAACTATCNAAAAAGGTAAAAAAAGAGATTACACTATTTCAAAGTTTGGTGTCTCTGGTATTCTCTTCAAACTCCTCGTTGTGCAAGGAAGTAGATGGCTTCTCCTTCTCCAAAATGACACCAAGATAGACTTTAACTCATATTTTGAAGAGATGCTTAAGAAGAATTATCTCAAAACAGAACTCTCACAAGGTTTGAGACGGTGAAAATAACATTATCCTCAACTCAAGATAAAAGGAAGTGGGAGAATAAGAAGCAAAGAAGATGTTGGCTCACTTTTTCTCCAGGAAGTTTTCTTTCCAAAGAACTATCTCCTCAGATAATGAAAGCTCCACGCTCAGCTGAGAACTAATAAGAATGAATGAGAATGAATCTCCTAAGCTTAGCATTCTAGGTCATGTAATCCCTCCACATGTAAATGGAAAATTTTGTTTTGTCCGCTCAAGATCATGTTATTAGTCTATTTTGAGGTGGGAGGTCAAAAGCACTTCTTATTAGACCATCTCTCATTCTGACATGCCAAATCTCTGTTTAAAGTAGGTTAAGTTGATAAAAAAGTCAATAAAGATGACAAAATTTAAGAAGCATAATGGCATAATCACTCCTGGGTCTGGCGTAACTTCGTCAAACTCTCAGTCTGCCTGGCATAGTCCTGTCAGACTATCTTGGTGTGGCGTGATTACACTGCCTTGTGGCATGACTACGCCTATTAAAAACATTTTTTTGTGTGTAAAACTGCATGTCAAAAAGTTTTTATGGATTTCTTAGATTATGGGAAGCTAAATATGAGGAAATTTTATTGCCTCGGGTCTTCGCAGAGTGAGTTGCTTGCGGAGTCCAATGAGTGGAGTACAAGTGGAATTGATTCCCGCAGCCTGTAGAAATTAAAAAAGAAGCTTGAACAGACCCGAAACAACGTGGGAAATTTAATATGTGTGTTTATCGTGAACCCGACCCAAATTAAATCCCGAAACAGATAAAAACTTACTTTATGTTAGATTCGACATTTTTGGGGCCTTTCGTAGGTTCTCATTCGGCTTCTTCCTCCTTCGGCAT
>JXCR01143960.1:3032-15194 GCA_002079205.1 Phalaenopsis hybrid cultivar
GGTCAACGCCAATATATGTGGTTTGCTTGCCCGACACACCCCACCTATTTGGGGTCCATTGGTTACCCTCAATCACACACTTGCACATTACACTTCCACTCACTACCTTAAGCTCAAGCCAACCTAACTTTGACCCCTTAACCCTTTGGGAGCTCATGTAAATGGTCCCATAAACCCACTAGCCCTAGGCTAGGGTTTAGTTAAGACCAGTACATGTAGGATCCAAAGTAGAGGATTCCATTGGTCCAAGACTCAAGTAGGGTGATTAACACCTCAATTTTACCAAAATACCAAATTTAGTCTTTTGCCCTAAATCTACTCAATTTACCAAAATGCCCTTTAAACCCCAAAACATCCCAAAATTCCCAAAATTAACCAAAAAACTCAAATTTATCCAAAAATTATGTCAAACAATTTAAAACTACCCAAATTGCCCAAAACATTTCCAAAATTACTAAAATACCCCCTTATTTGGCCAAAATTACTAAAATACCATTGGTGACCCAAATTTTCCCAAAACCTCCAAATTCACTTCAAATATCCCCAAAATCAATTTGGAACACTCCATTGAGCTCAATTTGATCAATTTGACGAATTTTAAAAAAAAAATTCTAAAATGTTATTAAAGGCCCAATTACCCCAATTCACCCCCAATGTCCACTAATTTGATCCAAATTTTCTTCAATTTCAATTCTAAATTCAAATTCATAATGTCCAAGCTTGATTTAAACCAACTACAAGTCCAACTGACCTACATTGGAATCCAATTTCAACCTAAATCAAAAAGACCCAAATTGACCCAAAACCAAAATCTCACTCAATTGAACCCCCAAACTTATCCAATTGCCCCAATTTTGCATCATAAACTCTCTAAAACATTTACACACATAAAATTGAGCCTTCAATTGGCCTTGGTCAAACCTCAATTTAAACAAAAACTAACTTGAACCAAAACCCCTAATTTTACCCCAAATTGACCATGTCTCCAAATTCAACTCAATTGAACCCCATAACCTCAATATTTCCACTCAATTGACATCTAAAACTCTTTGTGAGAGTCTTGAGGACCATTTTGAACCATCAATTGGGCCTTAGCCAAACTTTAGCCCAATTTAAACCCAAGTCTAACCTAACACCCCCAAAATTGACTAAATGACCAAAAACCTTCAAATTGATCCTTCAAGTCTCGCTTCGTCAATGCGATGGCTCAGACAAAATTTACTTCCATATTTAAAGAAAAGAAGTGCATACAAGATTGAGTTTTCAAAAGTCTGGGAGGAGAAATTGAACGAGTTATTGTCGAGAGGAGGTGGTAAAACTTTTGTTACACCACCAATAAAGCTGATGCAAATGTTGTGAATGAGTTCTATGCCAATGTAATTTATTCTGATGATGGAATCGTTCAAGTGCATGGATTTCCTGTTAAGTTTACTACCACCCGCATCAACACCTTTTACAAAGTCCCAGACTCTTATAGCTGCTAATATGAATCCTTTAGTATGATGGAAGGCCCCCTTAATGATGTGACCAACTTTCTCACTGATGGAAAAGGAACATGGAAGATAAAGCAGCGAGAACGGGTAAATTTTTTGNGCCACCCGCATCAACACCTTTTACGAAGTCCCAGACTCTTATAGCTGCTAATATGAATCCTTTAGTATGATGGAAGGCCCCCTTAAGGATGTGACCAACTTTCTCACTGATGGAAAAGGAACATGGAAGATAAAGCAGCGAGAACGGGTAAATTTTTTGCTTCCATGTTGAATGTCATCTCTAAGGCGTGGCACTATTTCATTTCCTCTACTTTGTTACTGACCTATCACCATAGTGAGGTAACTAGAGATAGAGCTATTCTGAATTTAGAACTATAAATTTGGGGAGAGTTATTCTTAAGAATGTATTGACTACGGTGAGGAGTAAGACTAGTGGAGGTCTAGGACATCCCAGACTTATTTATGCAATTTGCAAACTTTTTGGAGTGGAATTTGGAGATGAAGAATGGGTTTATCCTATGAAACCCATTAGTAAAGCTAATTAATGGGTTTATCCTATGAAACCCATTAGTAAAGCTAATTTGAAGACTTATGAATCCCATGAGAAATTGAGAACTTGGAGTAGAAGTCAAGAACCTTATAATAGTAGAGATGTCCCCTCTACAAGTTATGGCCTTCCACCTTCTAGTTCCCCTACCCTCTCTGATTTGATGAATGAGTTTACCTTGCAGCGGAAGAGCATAGAGTTGATAAATGAAAGGATTGGAGGTTTAGAACGTCGACACGATTACAATAGTGAGTACTTTAGAGACATTCAAATTTTGAGTTAGCCTATTATGAAGCTCAGGCCCGACCCTACAGAGGTGAGCCTGATGTTACTTTTCCTGAGTGCCCCTAGTATACTCAGTATCATCCTAATCCACCTGCTGATCAAGGCGTTGAAGATATAGCTTGGGATTTTGATATTGAATGAAATTGATGTACTTATATTTGTACATTTTTTTCTGTAATATTTTTGTAACAGAAATGCATGTTTATGTATTTGGACTTTCATTTTTATTTTCTGTACTTGGATAATTTTAATTTTTGTTATAAAGTTAGTGTTATAGTTAAATGTGCATGTGTAGTTTAATAGATGTTGAGTAGTATTTTGTGGATTGTAATGTGATTTTTATTTTCACATTTTAATTGTAATTATTTTGTTTAGTTTGTGTTTGTGTTACGAAATATTGTGCTTGTTCATTATTTTAGTTTTATACTTATTTCAAAATTTCATTACATCCTCTAATAATTTATAAGTGTAGAAAGCTCCTAATATTACAGACCAGGTGAAGTATAAATGTTGAGAAGGCCTGCAAAAATTTCAGAATGATCAAAATGCCTATAATACTGAGATATGATTTATATTTATAGTTTTTCTTTCCACCTATATTATTTTATATTTAAAAAATTAAGTTTGGGGGAGGGAAGAAAAAGATTAACTATTAGATGTCCTCTATTTCAATATTTTTAAAAATTATTTATATGATTTTATGTAGTGAATTTAATTCAGGTAGCTATATTTTTATAGCTATTTAAATATTATAGTAGATTTAAAGAAATATTTTTGTAATAAAAATTAATTTTGTAACTTAAGATATTTAGTATAAGAGAATAAGATTATAGTTAACTATTTAAAGTAAAGGAAACTATATTTTGAAGTATTAAGAATCTGGAAATACATTTGAGAAGAATAGATTGGGGCTCAATGATGTAAGAACTATGAAATAGTTTTAGGGTAAGGAATGCTTTGAGTTTCAAATTTAGGGAAAGAAAGTGAAGTTTAAAATCATTAAAGGCTATCCAGATATAGTAATCCTCGCTTGAAAAAGGAAAAAAAAAAGGATTGAAAACAATCCCTGAAATGAAAAGAAAAATATATAGGATTGAAAACAATCCAAATGAAAAAGAGAAAATAAAGAAAAACATTATGGAAGTGAGGAGAAGCTTAAGGACATGCCTAATCAAAAATTGGTTTCACTGGACCTACCTAAAGGGAAAACTTAAATACATTGCTGAACTTATATTTCTGGAATAGATCTTTTACTAGTAGAGTTCTCATGAAGTTCCTATCTTTTAGATATTCCAAGTGACTTAATATTACAACTTATAGTCATGCTTGAAATAAATAGAAGACTAGAACTCTTAAACTTGATGACTAAATATTCTTGTGGCTACAGAGTTAATTCAATTACTTGGATTTTTTCTGAAANGAGAAGCTTAAGGACATGCCTAATCAAAAATTGGTTTCCCTGGACCTATCTAAAGGGAAAACTTAAATACATTCCTGAACTTATATTTCTGGAATAGATCTTTTACTAGTAGAGTTCTCATGAAGTTCCTATCTTTTAGATATTCCAAGTGAATTAATATTACAACTTATAGTCATGCTTGAAATAAATAGAAGACTATAACTCTTAAACTTGATGACTAAATATTCTTGTGGCTACAGAGTTAATTCAATTACTTGGATTTTTTCTGAAAATCTCACTATGATATTTATTTAAATCAAACTTATAGTATTTCTGAATTAAAACCTTACTGCAATAGATCATAACTTTTATATAGTACTAAAATTACTTGAGGACAAGTAATAGTTAAGTTTGGGGAATTTTGACCAGAGAAAAATTTGTTGAGATTTTCATGCCTATTTTATACTATTTTTAATGATATTGCACTTTAAAGAAAAGTATTTTTTATGTTTTGTTGCAAGAATGATGAATTAGGGACATTGGAGCAAAAAAATGCAAAAAGGAGAGAATTTGGAGCGAAAAGGACCAAAATTTGAAGATATGAAGTAGGGCGCCGACGGCCCCTCTCGAGGCCACCGACGGCGAGCTCGGCGGTTATGCCTACTCAAGCTTTGGATAAGGCTAAATTTTGAAGGGATGCTTAGGCAACTCTTGGGAAGCTCATCGACTACATTAAAAGACTATTTTGGCCAAAAATTAAAGAGTCTAGAGAGTCTGGAAAGGGGGAAGACACAAAAATTNTAAAGGGATGCTTAGGCAACTCTTGGGAAGCTCATCAACAACATTAAAAGACTATTTTGGCCAAAAATTAAAGAGTCTAGAGAGTCTGGAAAGGGGGAAGACACAAAAATTGAAGTGTGGAACAAGTATAGAGACTCTAATTTGTGAGGAATTCTTCGAGAGATTGTATGAGTGGAGGAAAAGTGAGAGATTTCTTCCTCCTTGCTGCTTCGAAGAGGAATTCTATATGCTATAAAGAAAGGAAGAGATTCAGAGGAACTTCGAGGAGTGTTATTGGGGAGAAATTAAAAATAAGTTATTTACTTGTTGTAGTTTGTATGACTTTGATTTTATATATGAATTTAGAGTTTTGTTGTATTTTCCCCATGAGATCTGAGTAGTTTTCTCAGTCTTTCTCGTTGTCTTGAGATTTGTAAAATGGTGATTTGAATTGGTGAAGCCATAAAAATGTTTAAGAAATTGTGATGATTTTTTCACTTCGATCTTAATTTACTTTCAAGCTGGACAATTGATTTGTTAAAATTTGTTGAGTTTTACAACTAAAGTGAAGATTACATCCAAGATTCAGGGAGGTCAANATTTTTCACTTCGATCTTAATTTACTTTCAAGCTGGTCAATTGATTTGTTAAAATTTGTTGAGTTTTACAACTAAAGTGAAGATTACATCCAAGATTCAGGGAGGTCAAAGCCCTTGGAGTTGGGTGCAAATAAATATGGAAAAAAAATTATCGAGCGTAGAATTGGAGATTTTAGAGTGACAGACTAAAATCCCCAATTTGGTGCAAATAAATAGGGAAATAAAAATTATCGAGCGTAGAATTGGAGATTTTAGAGTGGAAAGCTAAAATCCTCAATTTGGTCCTATCATTTGGGTGTTGAAGTGTAGATGTTAGCCCTCAGGCAACTAAAATCCTCAATTCGGTCCTATTGTTTGTGCTGAAGTGTAAATGTTAGCACTCAGATGAGGGGAACGTGGGAGCTCCAATGTGAGAGCCGGTATCCTCCCAGCCCAGCCGTAGATTCAGTAAACAAGCGTAGGATTAGTCAATGTTCTTTATGCCTAGACCAAAGGGTAAAGCATAGGTATGCTCCTATTTGACACAATATAAATTGAACTAATTCACTTTATCCATTCACTATAATTTTTTGACNCATATGTATGCTCCTATTTGACACAATATAAATTGAACTAATTCACTTTATCCATTCACTATAATTTTTTGACAAGGAGAAGGATGCTTTCTTATATATTGAATATTTCATTTAAACCCTCATTAGTAGCATTAGTTATTTAATATTTATTAAAATTACATATTTATTTTAATTGTCTATTAGTGACATATAAGCAAATTGAACTTCGTTGTTGCGATTAAAGTATTACTTTTCCAAAATCTTAGNGCATTTAAACCCTCATTAGTAGCATTAGTTATTTAATATTTATTAATATTACATATTTATTTCAACTGTCTATTAGTGACATATAAGCAAATTGAACTTCGTTGTTGCGATTAAAGTATTACTTTTCCAAAATCTTAGTTTGCAATTCTAAACCACTCCCTGTGGGATTGATATCTAGGACTCCATTAGAGCCCTATATTACTTGAGCGATATGTATAATTGTGTTGACAAATTTGACTTTAACATTATTGAATATTATATATATATACATCTTTATTAAATCAAACATATCATTGATAAGTGTGACTTTACAATTATTGAATATTTATTACGTCCATATTTAACTTATATTTTTAAGCAAATATAAAGTCGTCGGTTTGCTATCACAACCCAAACCTAACTTCAAGCCAATTTGACCCAAATTGAACCCATGCACCAAAATTGACAAAATAATGTCAAATTGATCAAGCAGAGGCATCTACAGCCACCTTCTGGATCATAGTGACCAGGCTAGACCCACGTAGCCCACCCTATGGGAGCCATGGACCAATGGCCCCTTGATTTAGGGGATTTCACCCCATTTTTGGCCTAACACAAAATATCCTAGCCATCATGCCTTGCCATTAATGTTTAACCATCATTAAGCACCCCCTGGCCTCCCTGAGCCTAGAAGCGACTGAACTTTGGCTAGTCGCCACCTCAGTCACCGGAAACATCCAGCCCAAGGGAGCCCAAAATGGCCAAAACCCAAAATTGAACCTCCCTGAGTTGGCTATGTCCCATTCAACATTAAAGTCGTTCTTCCCTCCACCTCAGCAAGCTTTAGCACCCAATTCCAAGCCCTGAGCTCCATCAAGTAGCCATGGACATAAATGGATCTCTCCACAGACAAAGGGAAGTGTGCTTGAAACCTTGGGGAAACTATGCCAAAATCTCACCAGAGCCTCTCCAAACCTTCCTAAGTTCAACCCCCTTGCTCTCAGCCACTCGCAGCCACTCCACAGAGCAAATTAATTCATTGGAATTTGCCTCAAATCCATGACATAGCTCCACAACGAACCAAAATTCATTTAATGTGCACACACCAGTCCCTAGGTAAAGCTGATTCCCCAAAAAAGCCCCAAACAAACACCCAAAATTGGCTTTGATAAAAATCATACCTAGACAATTCACCATATCCNAAACCAAAATTCATTTAATGTGCACACACCAGTCCCTAGGTAAAGCTGATTCCCAAAAAAGCCCCAAACAAACACCCAAAATTGGCTTTGATAAAAATCATACCTAGACAATTCACCATATCCCAGGACATCATCTAGAGGTTCGTTGGACTCATTCAAAGCTGTTACAACCATCTAATTGAGGCCTTCCCTCTCAGACAAGGGTATTGAGCCTTAACCCTGACTTAACCTTCATTTGATTCTCCATACGCATGTACTGCATTTCATGCTTTATCAACCATATTCTATTATAGATGAAGGTGTAGTAATAAAGCCAAAGTGATTTGCTTAAGTCTAGTTGGAGATCTTATGGTTTTAGTGTGAACAACTTACGGGTTAGGTCATTTGGGGACGATGAACAGATGTTGCTTGATCAAGCATTTATTCAATGGATGGTCGTGATGGAGCCGGACGAGCAAATAGAATGGAAAGGCGGGCTGACGAGGCAGCTACGTGGCTGATGGCATTGAATAGCAGAGCGCCGCTTGGAGACTTTGGAGCGGACATGGATGAGATGGCGTTGCGTGGATAAGTAGAAAAATATGGATTTATTTGNTGGATGTTGCTTGATCAAGCATTTATTCAATGGATGGTCGTGATGGAGCCGGACGAGCAAATATAATGGAAAGGCGGGCTGACGAGGCAGCCACGTGGCTGATGGCATTGAATAGCAGAGCGCTGCTTGGAGACTTTGGAGCGGACATGGATGAGATGGCGTTGCGTGGATAAGTAGAAAAATATGGATTTATTTGATTTATTTAAATGATAGATCTTTGAAAATCTATATCTTTTCATAGAAAAATCACAAAAATAAATTAAAAATCTCATCTTGCTCACTGAACATAGGAGAATAATGTAGATCAAAAATAAATTTTATTTGCTTACTCTTTGATTTTTATTTAATTAAATACTCTCTGTGGTATTTCAATTCATTATGGCTAAACATTGCTCACCATAGCTTGAAATTTTGAGGGTTTGTTTCTTATGATAGAGGCTATGCTCTCTGATTTTTCTAAGGTCAGAGAACATCTCTATGCTCTTGACCCTATTTTTCATGCTAAGATGACTATTTTTCCTTAATTTAATTATGTAAATTGGAACATCACTTGGAAAATTATGGGATAAATTTTAGTAGGTTTTCTATGGTCACAGAAGCTTAGGAAAAATGTCACAAGGCTTGAATAATTTTGTACATTTCTGTATTTAATTAAGTTTGTAAATCTTGTACTAATTTTTGTAAATTATATACTAATTAAAAATTAACAAAATTAATTCCACATTGTGTGTAAAANGAGGCTTGAATAATTTTGTACATTTCTGTATTTAATTAAGTTTGTATATCTTGTACTAATTTTTGTAAATTATATACTAATTAAAAATTAACAAAATTAATTCCACATTGTGTGTAAAAATCATTTTAACCCACTGTAAAAATTTAAAAATTATTTTATTAAATTTAAGCACTAAAGTTGATTTTCTATAAAACATTGTATTTTTGTACAAAAATAATTATATTAAATCAAATACACCTAGAAAAATTATCAAAAGTGGTTTTCTAAGTTCTTAGCGATCAGGAGCACTTAGAAAAAATAAAAGTCATTTTTGATAAAAAAAACTTTATTTTTGGCCTATATTTTGAATTAAAAGTAATTAAAAATAATTAAAAATTCTAAAAAAATTCAAAAAAATTTAAAAATGTTCCTAGTGGTTTTTTGATCACCTAGGACCCATTAAAAAATTTTTCCTAATTTTTCTAAATTAAAAATAAATTTCTAAAGGCTTAAGAATGCATTTTTCTATTTTCTCATTACAATAATTGTAATAAATAAATTAAAAATCACAAAAATATAAAAATTATTTCTCTGAGTTTGCTAGACTTAGAGAGGGTTAATAAAATATAAAAAAATAATTTTTTAATTAAATCATATTTTCCATTTAATTAAATCACACAAAAATCAATAAATAATTATAAAAACTAAATTAAAATTTAATGCAGAAAATCATGGAATTTTGCTTAAGCGTTCTCTCTGACCTAGGAAAACCTCTAATAATTTTTCCCTAAACAAAATTTTTTTTTAGTTTTATTGATTAAANAAATTTTGCTTAAGCATTCTCTCTGACCTAGGAAAACCTCTAATAATTTTTCCCTAAACAAAATTTTTTTTTAGTTTTATTGATTAAATAATTCAATAATGAAAACCTTATGTTTCTATGTTTTAATAATTAAATATATTAAAATCTAAAACCCACATTTTTTCCTCCAATGTTTTAACCACTTTATGTATAGGGTATTCAAAATTTGGTAAAATCATTTGAATTATGCTTAATGAATTATGAGGTGAAGAGCCGCAATGGTATAGTGGTAGTTTTAGATTTTGGTAATTCAATAAAAAATTAGGATTAATGAAAGGGGAAATGAGCAATTTTGATCCTAATGAATATGTTTGGATGTTTGAAACATAATAGGTTAAAGGTAGAGACTAACATGCCATCTTTCAATAATAAGAATAAAATTATAATTTGCTAAATCATCAAGGTTTGGAAGTTAATCAAAATTAATTGATTTCAAGTGATGGGCTTAAGCTAGGGAGATGTTGTTTCACTCATGATTAAGTCCATAATTACTGATTATCTAATCTTTTAATCAGGATCCACATAACCTAAATTAAAATTCTAACATTTGCTAATCTTNAAGTGATGGGCTTAAGCTAGGGAGATGTTGTTTCACTCATGATTAAGTCCACAATTACTGATTATCTAATCTTTTAATCAGGATCCACATAACCTAAATTAAAATTCTAACATTTGCTAATCTTTCTTCCAATAGATTTATTAAGGGGCTTGGTAGTGATATAGGCTTGATTTTAAAACTTGTTTGATGGGATTTAGAAGATAACATGATTGATGATTAACACTTCTAAAAATTTTCAGCCCAACTTTAGTTGTGGGTACAAAAATCTTTAATGACTGGAACTTGCCTTAAAGGCATTCACCTACATAACTTTTGAGTGAAATATCAACTATTAATTGAGTACCCTGCTCTCAGGATAATTAAAATGTCAAGAGTCATCAAGTAATGGGGTAATTTTAAATTGACCAAGGTTGATTAATGGAATAGTATGGTAAATTCAAAATGAACTTGAATGCTTCAAAAAATCTTTAAAACAGTCTNTTCTCAGGATAATTAAAATGTCAAGAGTCATCAAGTAATGGGGTAATTTTAAATTGACCTAGGTTGATTAATGGAATAGTATGGTAAATTCAAAATGAACTTGAATGCTTCAAAAAATCTTTAAAACAGTCTGGGATCACTCCCTGAACATTTTGAAATCTCTTGGATATTTTGAAGGACAAATTGAACTTGTTATAATTTGTTCTAAAATCATCCATTAAGATCTTTTGGGACTCAATAAGTCATAGTTTGGAGACTGTTAGATACAACTTCATCTATTCATGTAATTTATTTAAATTCTGCAAAATTATATACTTGTTGCAAAAAAAAAACTAATCTTTTAGTGGGAATGCTGAGAAGATGACAAGTACGCTTTTACAAGTGTTATTTAATTTCTGTTACTTTACTTTTTGCAAATATCATACCTGTTTTGGTGCATACTTTAATTTATTGTTGCATACTTTAATTTATTGCAAAAATCAAAATAATCATTTTCAAAATTAATCAACATTTTTAAAAAAACTAAACAAATTGTTTCAATGGTAACTATAAATCCTTTGAAAACTCACTAAACTTAAAACGCCTTTTTGAATTTATGGGAGTCCCTTGGAGGATGTAACCCACGGTTGCTAACAAGAAATCTCTAGTTTAAATGAGTTTCATAACTCGTTTAAGCTAAGTAAATTAAAAGGAAAATAGTGATACCGGAACGAGAAAATCGTGAGATCCTAACCGGTATCGCTCTAATCAACTTTAACATCACCCATAATATTTAAATAACCATAACCTTAAAAAACATTTGATTTGACATCAGGACTTGACATATTAGAAAACTAACTTGCTACGATAAGGAGCTTGGAGTTAACATAGTGGGCAACATAACCATCTTCAATAACAAACATGTCTACACCCGTCAAACCATTCGTTAGAATTAAACAACCGAGGCATAGAGTTTTGAGTTTGTGTGCCTAGTGTGACATAAATCCTCCACTACTCTTTAGGCCTTTGTATGGTTCTGTTATACAATTTAAGCCCTAACTTATTTTAGGATTCTGAGGTTGTTGTTTTTCATGACCTACATCATCACATCTTCTAGACTATTTGTGTGATTGTTTCATACGAATGTAAGCCCTAATTAATAAAATTGACAAGATAAAACAGGTGATTTCTTATTGACAAGATAAAACACGTGATTTCTTCTCTAAACTGAAGCCAAACCATAGGATAGTTTGGGAAGTCACTGAGCTTCTCCTCAGATCCATGACAGCCCCTAGTTCTTTTTGTTTTGGATTCCATAATAAATGTTCCAAGTTTGAGTTATTCCCCTTTCAAATCTCTTTTGTCCGATCTCTTTGAAAAGTACCACCCTTTGCAATTAATTGAAGACAATATTCTCTGATTTTTATCGAAAGTTTTCTTAGGTGACTTCGTTTATCTAAGATGTAATTAACTATAAGGGCATGCCTTTATAGGAAACTTTTAAGAACTCAGCTTAAAATAAACCCTATTTAATTTTCTATATTAAATAGGGGAACTTGTCGGCTTATAATAAAATGGTTTCTCATACCAAATGGATGTCATACATTTCTTAGTTTATTTGATTGAGCATCACTTCCAAGTCATGTGTTTATCTTTTGAGATAAATACATAGCTTAAGGTGTAGTGCTCTTTAATTTAAAGTATGAAAAATATGAGATCAGTTTGATTTCATATTTTTCTAAACTAAATATTTATATACATATAAATTAAATGTCCCTCCGAAGCGGGCGACGAGATTCCGATTCCGGCGACCAAAAGCTTCTATAGGAATCCTAAAATTGTGTCGACAGTACAAAAAAAAAAAAAA
>JXCR01143960.1:18425-45118 GCA_002079205.1 Phalaenopsis hybrid cultivar
AGGGAAACGACTGTAGTTGAAGTTGGTCGGAAGTCGTGGACAAAGTTTTTGCCACTAGGGGTGGCCAGGGGCTAGAGTTGGCCAACAGTGATCGTCGGATTTGCCTAGAGTTGTCAGGAGGCAACACGGTGTTGGTTGGAGCTTGAGGTGCTGACGAAAACCAAAGTCGGTCGAAAGTTGTGACGACTAGAGAGTGGCGGTAGGCAGTCAAAGTTGGTCGAAGCTGACTGTTTTTGCTCATTTTTCCTTTTTAATTTTTGAATGAGCCGTCAATTTGCCTATCATAATATACTTTTCTTTTTTCAAATAAATCTCTCTTCCGGATCATATGAATGCTCAAATGAAGGGAGGAACCAGAAAAACAACACATATGATAAAGGCGGACAAACAAGCGAAAGAACGTAAAAAAACATCCATTTGGTAATCCTCGTGAGAATAGGTCAAGTATGTAAATTTGAAAGGATCAAATCTAAACAACTAATGCTAAAAATCCGTGAGGGAATGCCTACGAAAGTTACCCACAACTAGGATTCAGGTGTGTTTGCCTGTTCTGGGGTCTAGAGTGCTCCGAATGGGATGTTTCCCACTTGATTATTTAAATATTGTGAATTGTCTGAGAATAGTCTTGTTCCGAGGACTTTTTCTTACAAATGAGTGATAGCTAACATAAACTTATGAAAGGATAACTTATTTGAAAGGAAACATCTCGAAGCTTTCTGAGCTCTCACTAAGTCACAGGTCAAATACTATGTATCTTACGGTCCTAAATGGTTAACAACTCATTCACAATCGAGGACCATGAAACAACCAGATCATCTGGTGGGAAATATCTTACATGTAATATAGCTTGCTTAATTGCCTTAGTCTTTTATTTTTATTTTTGATAAAAAATGTAGTTTAGAGAAAATATTTTTGTATTTTCCATATTGGGATAACAGGTGGAGCATTTGGAGAAAAGCATGATGGAAAAAGAGCAAAAAGAAGCTGAAAAACGCAAACTGGGAGGTCACACAACTGGCCCCTAGCCGCAGGATTCTAGGAGCCTAGGCGCCAGCTCTCTGCACACCAAACCAATAATGTGGTGCCTAGGCGCCAGTTTCGTGCACCAAGGCACACTAGTTTTTCTGCAGTTGCTCAACAACAAATTTGAAGTTACTTTAGAGGTTTTAAGCCATTCTGACGAGGATTTGACACAAAGGCGGATGGAAGAGAAATAGAAGACAATTTGGGAAGCGTTAGGAGAAGCCAACGAAAGTGTAGAGAAGATTAGAGTTTGTATTTTCTTGGGTTCAACCCTCTTTAGTTCGATCAGCCGTCCAAGTTAGACTAATGTAAGTAAGGTTTAATTAGATAAATTAGGTATAAATATGGTTAGACTAATGTAAGTAAGGTTTAATTAGATTATTTTGGTCTAATCAGGGTTAGACCTAACTATGATTTATGGTTAATTAAACCTAACGTAAGTAAGATTTAATTAGCTTATATAGGTCTAATTAGGGTTAGANTGGTCGAAAGTGGTGGCCAAAGTTTTTGCCACTAGGGGTGGCCAGGGGCTAGAGTTGGCCAACAACGATCGTCGGATTTGCCTAGAGTTGTCAGGAGGCAACACGGTGTTGGTTGGAGCTTGACGTGCTGACGAAAACCAAAGTCGGTCGAAAGTTGTGACTACTAGAGAGTGGCGGTAGGCAGTCAAAGTTGGTCGAAGCTGACTGTTTTCTCTCATTTTTTCTTTTTCATTTTTGAATGAGCCATCAATTTGCCTATCATAATATACTTCTCTTTTTCAAATAAATCTCTCTTCCGGATCATATGAGCTCAAATGAAGGGAGGCACCAGAAAAACAACACATATGATAAAGGCGGACAAACAAGCGAAATAACGTAAAAAAACATCCATTTGGTAATCCTTGCGAGGATAGGTCAAGTATGTAAATTTGAAAGGATCAAATCTAAACAACTAATGCTAAAAATCCGTGAGGGAATGCCTACGAAAGTTACCCACAACTAGGATTCAGGTGTGTTTGCCTGTTTTGGGGTCTAGAGTGCTCCGAATGGGATGTTTCCCACTTGACTATTTAAATATTGTGAATTCCTGAGAATAGTCTTGATTCGAGGATTTTTTCTTACAAATGAGTGATAGCTAACATAAACTTATGAAAGGATAACTTATTTGAAAGGAAACATTTCGAAGCTTTCTGAGATCTCACTAAGTCACAGGGCAAATACTATGTATCTTACGGTCCTAAATGGTTAACAGCTCATTCACAATCGAGGACCATGAAACAACCAGATCATCTGGTGGGAAATATCTTACATGTAATATAGCTTGCTTAATTGCCTTAGTCTTTTATTTTTATTTTTGATAAAAAATGTAGTTTAGAGAAAATATTTTTGTATTTTCCATATTGGGATAACAGGTGGAGCATTTGGAAAAAAGCAGGATGGAAAAAGAGCATAAAGAAGCTGAAAAACACAAACTGGGAGGTCACACAACTGGCCCCTAGCTGCAGGATTCTAGGAGCCTAGGCGCCAGCTCTCTACACACCAAACCAATAATGCGGCGCCTAGGCGCCAGTTTCGTGCACCAAGGCACACTAGTTTTTCTGCAGTTGCTTAACAACAAATTTGAAGTTACTTTAGAGGTTTTAAGCCATTCTTACAAGGATTCGACACAAAGGCGGATGGAAGAGAAATAGAAGACAATTTGGGAAGTGGTAGGAGAAGCCAACGAAAGTGTAGAGAAGATTAGAGTTTGTACTTTCTTGGGTTCAACCCTCTTTAGTTCGATCAGCCGTCCAAGTTAGACTAATGTAAGTAAGGTTTAATTAGATTAATTAGGTATAAATATGGTTAGACTAATGTAAGGTTTAATTAGATTATTTTGGTCTAATCAGGGTTAGACCTAATTATGATTTATGGTTAATTAAACCTAACGTAAGTAAGATTTAATTAGCTTATATAGGTCTAATTAGGGTTAGACCTAATTAGGGTTATGGTTAATTAATTCTAATGTAAGTAAGATTTAATTAGATTAATTATTTCTAATTAAGGTTAGACCTAATTATGGTTTATGATAAGCCTAATATGGTTAAGGCTCAAAAAGATTAAATAGGTCTAATTTGGGTTATAGCTAATTAAGTTTTAGGGTCAATTAAATCTAATGTAAGTTACGTTTAATTATATTAATTAGGTCCAATTAGGGTTTGATCAAATTAAGGTTTAGAGGTTACTTAAACCTAATGTAGTTAAGGTTTTAGAGTTAATTAGGTCTGATTGTGATTAGACCTAATCATGGTTTAAAGGTCACTTAAACCTGATGTGGTTAAGGTTTAAGGGTTAATTAAGTATGATTGGGCTTAGAACTATTTAAATTTAAATGTTAGTTAATTATAATGTAATTGAGGCTTAAGGATAATTAGGTTTAATTGGGATTAGACCTAATTAAATTTTGTTTTGGTTTNTTTTATAGCTAATTAAGTTTTAGGGTCAATTAAATCTAATGTAAGTTATGTTTAATTATATTAATTAGGTCCAATTAGGGTTTGATCTAATTAAGGTTTAGAGGTTACTTAAACCTAATGTAGTTAAGGTTTTAGAGTTAATTAGGTCTGATTGTGATTAGACCTTATCATGGTTTAAAGGTCACTTAAACCTGATGTGGTTAAGGTTTAAGGGTTAATTAAGTCTGATTGGGCTTAGAACTAATTAAATTTAAATGTTAGTTAAGTATAATGTAATTGAGGCTTAAGGATAATTAGGTTTAATTGGGATTAGACCTAATTAAATTTTGTTTTGGTTTGACTTGGGTTCAACTTGGTTGAGCTCAAGTGTCTGAAATTTGATTTGGGTCAATTTGTGTTTGTCCCAAAGATTTTGATTTTTGACATAGGTTCATGTAGGTTTGACCTANTTTGGGTTCAACTTGGTTGAGCTCAAGTGTCAATTTGTTTTGGTTTGATTTGGGTCAATTTGTGTTTGTCCCAAAGATTTTGATTTTTGACATAGGTTCATGTAGGTTTGACCTAAGTATGATGTGGGTTCATTTGGGCTGAACCCAGAGATTGGATTTTTGATTTGGTTTCATATGGGTTGAACCAAATGGTTTAGGGGATATGACTAAACCCAATTTTGGTTAAGGTTAAGGTTCACCCTAGGTCAAATTTTGGGAATTAAACTTAATGATTAAGATTAGGTTAATCCCAATGGTCGCTTAAAGCAATTGTTCAAGCCTTCAAGAATTTAGGGTTATATATGTAAATTTGAACTTTTACAATTTTTACCCTAAGAGGCTAATTGTCATTATAAATTTTCCAAAGGCTAAAAATTGTCATTTTAAGGCTTGAATTCATCACCCTAAATTTTCTAGCCAATTTCCTATTTAATTTCTAATTTTCTGATTTTTAATAATTATTTTTGGAAATAACTAAAAAAATTGATAAAAATTGGTAAATTTGGCTATAGAGATTTTTCCTCTCCTTGAAAAAATTATGGAATGTTTGTAAGGATGTAAACTTTCATCCCTAAGAATTTCATAATTTTTTTATTTATAAACTTTTTTAATAATTAAATTACTCCAGGGAATAATTAATAAATTAAAAAATTAAATATAATTCTTTTTTATAATTTTCTCCTCATTTTTTGAATCCAGAGGCATTTTTATCTTTTTTTGTGTTTTTTTTTGTCAAGCAATGATTTTCTTAAGAAATTTATATATTTTATGGATTAATTAAATTATATTTCTTATTAATCCATGTAAGCGCAAGTGTAATCCTCATACCAGTCAGACTCCACACGGCATGGTCTTATTCACTACGCTTTACACGTGGGCTGCCACGTGGCCCGTTGTTTTATCATTTTCGTATGGACGGATCCACGACACGACTAATTCATACTCGTTCATTTCCGATACACAAAAATGAACGACATCAGTTCATCGACCCCACATAATGAATAACCAAGGGCAGTTTGCATTTAAACACTAATTTCTCTCTTGATTTTTAATGGATTTTGTTAAATTTTGTTTCTAAAGCATCATCTCGATGAGATGAATCAATCCATACAGTTTGATGCCTATGGATTGATCGTTCTCTTTACAATGTGTGAATATCAAACATAAAAGTAGGCTTAGAATCCTATGCATGGTCTCAAGAGGTGACGCCTCAATCCAATTTGTCTGGAATGGTCGTTAGGTCCTTGCGAAGCTCCTCTATAGCTTAATTAGGAGTGAAATCGAGTCTAGCTATATGCTAGCTGAAATGGTCTCACAGTTTCACCTAGTGATGGGTTGGAGCGTGCAGGGAGGGCTGATTTTGGTTGGGAACTTCTTTGAGTTTAGGGAAGATATAGAAAACATTGTATTAGAGTTTCGAATAGTTTTGTGTCAAACCCAAAAATTTCCCTGTATTTATGATCTAAAATTAGAAGCCTACTGTGAACTTTAAGGGTTGGAAGTATGGGGGTTTTACTGCCTAGAGTATGGGGAGCAAATTTGCTTTTGGATGTTTTTGGCTTTGAAGCTTCTATATTTAATCATCTCCTTTAGGGCTCTCATGTTAGCTCCTTAAGTAACCCTTAGAAGCGACAAGGAAGCTTGGAGCTGATTGGGAGATGTGGGAGTTGGTGCAAAGAAACTCAGAAGGATAAGGGAGAAGAGTTTCAGTTGGGGTTTATCACTTCCCCTCTTTTCATGGTTTATCCATGATGAGCCCAAGTATGGTGTAGGTGAGGTGGAGGGACATGATGGCAAGATGTTAATCCAACCAATTCCTCTCCTCCTAAAGTGGGTGACGTGGATTTTTACCATGGTGCCATATATCCTTCCCCCTCATGATGATTTATGACCCCAAATCAAAAAAGGTGGCTAGGCTATGTGACTTCATGAAACCCATATATTTAATGTGTCTTAGTGGGTTTGTAGGTCATGGGTAGATAAAGCTCTTTGGCTTGGGCCTTCATGTATGGTCTAGATTTTCATGTAGACCATTTGGGCTAAAGCCTTTCATGAGATGTTTTAATAACTTAATTAATTAAATAATTAATTAACCAATTAATTAGATCAAACTCATTAGGTTGACCATTTGATCCTGTTCGAACATAGTATTGGTCATGGTAGCCTAATGTTGACTTGTTGATCATGTTTGACCAATGGGCTTCAGAATTGACGAGTTTGGCCAAAGTTGATCAATTAGGTCCAAGGATTGACCAACTGACCATGCTTGACCAATTATTTGTCAAGGTTGACCAGTTGACCTATTTTGACCAATTTGGTGTCAAGGTTGGCCAAATGGTTCAAGGGGTGCCCATTGGATCCAAGGTTGACCAAAATGGTCAATGTGGTGACCATTGGGTTCAGGGTTGACCAAATGGTCAATGTGGTGACCATTGGGTCCAGGGTTGACCAAATCAGGTTTGTAATTATTGATTTGATCATTTTGAAACGTCATCATGGTTTGAGCCCAAAAAGGATTTATTAGGAGTCATTCCAACTTTTAGTGTTTTGATGCCTTAGATGGGTTTAAATAGACCTCCTCCTAGGGTGAATTTAATGATCAAGGTGATCATTAAGTCTTTAAAATAGTGTCTGAGGATCCTGAGATAATGTGGGTTGCTCAAGACATGTATTGTCTGTAGGTGTCATTTTGGAGTTCTCATAAACGTGAGGTTAACAGGGAGTTAAAAGTTTTTTAGGACATGATGGATTCTATCGAAGATACATAAAATACTTCTCAAAAATCACTAAGCCTCCATGCCATCTCTTAGTAAAGATGCTTTTGTAACTTTGATCAAAATTATAAAAATTTATTTAATTTATCAAAATAAAAATTAGTCACTACTTCTATTTTATTTTCACCTCACTGGGGGACACCATTTGATGTGTGATGTGAGTGATTATGATATTGAGGTAGTTTTAGGTCAATGACATGACAATACTTTTAAAGACATATATTGTGCTTGGAAAATTATTAATGAAGCTCAAATTAATTAAACTACAACTAAGAAGGAATTATTGACAATAGTATATGCTTTCGATAAATTCAGATCTTATTTAATTGGAACTAAATGAATTTTTCATACCAATCATTCTGCTATTAGATATCTTATGTCAAAGAAATAGGCTAAACCAAGATTAATTAAATGGGTTCTTCTAATGCGGGAATTCGATATAGAAATAGTGAATAAGAGAGGATTTGATAAACAAATTGCGGACCATTTATCTAGGCTGGATTATGAAAATTATAAAATTTATGAAGATGAAATTAACAAAAATTTACCTGATGAGTAACAAAATGCATTTACTGAATGACATATTTTGTAGTATGTTGACATAGTGAGTTATAATATTAATGACATTATACCCTATGGATTAACATATCATCAAATGAAAAAGTTCATGCATGATGTAAGATCGTACTCTTAGGATGACCCATATTTATATAAAAAGAGTAATGATCAAGTTATTAGGAGATGTGTAGCATTAGAAGAAAACCAAAAAAATTATTCAAAAATGTTATAATTCTAAGTTTCAGACACTTTGGTGTTGATGGATCTGCATTCAAAATATTGCAATCTAGATTTTATTGACCTACTCTACTTAGGGATAGTTAAGTAAAATGAAATACCCCTAAAATTTACTTTAGAAATCGAGATTTTTGATGTTTGGGATTTAGACTTTGTGGGACCATTTATACCTTCACTAGGAAAATATTTTAATTGTTGTAGACTATGTTTCTAAGTGGATTGAAGCTGTATCTCCACCTCACTGTGGTTCTCAAAGTGTTGCTAAATTTCCATAGAAAAATATTTTTAATAGATTGAGGATGTCAAGAATAATTATTACAAATGGTGGAAGCCATTTTAAAAAGTTGAGGATTGAGATGTTATTTGTAAATTTTGGTATTAAACAAAGTATAGCTACAACATATCACCCTCAGATTAGTGGTTTAGCTGAGATTTTTAATAGATAAATCAAGAGAATATTAGAAAAACTATTAATCCTAGCTGGGAGGATTGCTCTTTGAAACTAGATGATGCAGTATCAGCTTATAAGACTGCTTATAAATCATCAATTATATTGTCTCCTTATAAACTAATATTTTGAAAAGCTTGAAACTTACTAGTAGAATGTGAACATAAAGCATATGGGGTGATTAACAAATTTTATTATAATTTGAAAGAAGCTGGTGAGAAGAGATTGTTGCAATTAAATAAAATTGAGGAAATTAGGAATGAATCTTGTGATATTGTAAAAAATTATAAAAAGAGAATGAAAATTGGCATGATCGAAAGATTCATCAGAATAATTTTGATCATGGACAAGATATTTTACTATATAATACAAGATTGAAACTAATTCGAGGAAAACCTTAGTCTAGGTGGGCACAACTAATTACCTGTAATTAAAGTTTATCCTTTTGGTGCAATCGATATTAGAGATCCTAAAAGTGGAAGAATATTTAAAGTTAATAGACAAAGACTAAAACTTTATATAGGTGAAAATAGGCCTATAATTTATGAAGATAAAATTAACGAATTTTTTCCTTACTAGCAACTTTATGCATTTAGTGAATAGTGTATTCCATGGAATGCTGACATGGTGAATCATATTGTTATTGATAGTATAACCTATGGACTAACATATCCTCAATGGAAAAGGTTCATTCATGATGCAAGATCATAGCTTTTGGATGACCAATATTTAGAAAAAAGGTGTAATGATCAAGTTATTAGGAGATGCATACCATAAAAGGAAACTCAAGAATTTATTCAGAAATGTCATGATTCTGAGTTTTGAGGAAAATTTAGTGTTGACAGAACAACATTAAATATATTTTAGTCTAAACTTTTTGTCCTATTTTATTTAGGGATGTGAATGTTTATAAAAAAAACTTGTGATAAATGCCAAAGAGAAGGTAATATATCTATGCGAGATGAAATGCCCCTAAACTTTACTTTAGAAATTGAAATTTTTTATGTTTGGGGTTTAGACTTTATGGGACCATTTATACCTTCACTATGAAATTTGCATATTCTGATGTTTGTAGACTATGTTTCTATGTGGATTGAAGTTGTGCCTCTACCTCATCATGAAGTTCAAAGTGATGTGAAATTTCTGAAGAGAAATATTTTTAGTAGATTTGGTGGAACTCGGTTTAAAAATATTAGGATTGAGACATTATTTGCAAAGTTTGGTATTAAACATAGGATAGCCACAAAAAATAACCCTCAAACTAGTGATTTAGCAAGGTTTCTAATAGAGAAATCAAGAGAATATTGGAAAAAAAACTGTTAATCCTAGCAGGAAGGATTGGTCTTTGAAACTTGATGATGCATTATCGACTTATAGGACTACCTATTAATCACAAATTGGATTGTCACATTATAAACTAATATTTGGCAAAGCTTGTCACTNCTGTTAATCCTAGCAGAAAGGATTGGTCTTTGAAACTTGATGATGCATTATCGGCTTATAGGACTACCTATTAATCACAAATTGGATTGTCACATTATAAACTAATATTTGGCAAAGCTTGTCACTTGCTACTGGAACTTGAACATAAAGCATATTGAGCGATTAAATAATTTATTTATAATTCGAATGAAGCTTGTGAGAAGAGATTATTGCATTTAAATGAACTTGAGGAAATTTAGAATGAATCTTATGATAGTTCAAAAATTTATAAAGAAAGAATGAAAAATTGGCATGATCCAAAAATTCTTTGGAAAGTTTTTGAACCTAGACAAGAGTTTTACTATATAATTCATGATTGAAACTATTTCCAGGATATCTTAAGTCTAGATGGTTGGGGATATTTATTGTAGTTAAGTTTATTCTTTTGGTGCAATCGAAATTAAAGATACTAAAAGTGGATGGATATTTAAAGTTAACTAATAAAGAATTAAACATTATATAGGTGGAAATAAGCTTATAATTAATTAAGTTCTGATGCTAGGTCAACTCAAGTAAAATATTTGGATACGTCTGACTAACGACATTAAACTAAGCGCATCTTAGGAGGAAACTCAAGATTTGTATTAGTGTGTATGTTTATGTTTGTTGTATGCTGTGTTGTTTTTTTTTGTGGATTGGTTTAGTTGTTTTTGTTTGAGATGAATTGCTATGCTTGCAGTAAGTTATGTGAGATTATGAATCGACAGTCTTCTCGTTAAGAATGGAACATGGCATTGTATTGGAGGTTTTAAGATTAATGTTATCCTCTATGCTTTAGTTCTTAATCAAGCTTAGATCTATTCGGAGTCATGCTAGAGTTAGTCTTTTGAAAAGTCAATCTCAATTTTATTGCTTCCTTTATGTGACAATATTTTTCATCAGATGTGTCCAATAACCTGATTGCAAACGAACAAGTGGTTGATCTTTTCATTTGTCTTATTTACTATTAGAAGTTCATGTTTTAGAGGATGAGGAAACTCCTGATGTTGGCAAAACATAAGTTAACATATTGTGAACACTCTTGTCTATAAATTTGACCCTAATGAATAATCTAAAAGCACCCGATAGATATTTTGAAGGAGACTCCATCAGATATTGAAAGTAAGGAAGGGAGGTGAGATGAGAAGCTGGATTAGCTAATTTATATGATCTATTATGTTTTTGTTTTATAGTGTCAATTAAGACTTGGGGAGGGTCAATATAGGCAATTGAAATGATTTAAACCAAACTCAGAGCATGCATTAAGGCATCAAAAGCCTTGGCATAAGAAAACTAGAAGACGAACTGGAGCCTACGGGACTGAAACCCAGCACTAACGTGCTGCAACTCGAGCGCCTTATCACCTAAATCACAGTGCTTAGGAGCCAAAGTCATTTGTTAGACATAAATAGGCCTGACAACCCCAGTTTAGGTCATTTTCATTATATTTTCTTCCGGACTCTTTTGAAGAAAATTTAGGGAGATACTTAGGATTCCTTTCTCTTACATTTGAGACAAATCTTAGAATTCCTCTTACAAAGGTAAAATTCCACATCCTTAAGCTTGCATTTCCTTCTTCATCTATATAATAGTGAAAGAGAGGAATTTGTGGGGGAGATAGTTTAGACCGTCATATCATAATTTTGTTATGGAACCAAAAACCAAAGGAGGATTGAGCAAAGATTTGCTTGACAAGTATAAGATTGTTATCAATGTAGTTGAGGAAATATATCAGCAATTTGTAGTAATTAAGAAGCTCATTGGTGAATGGGGATTTGTTAATCTTAGAGAAGAAATTGAGAGAATGATTAAGAGTAAGAATGGGAAAAGCTCTGTTATCCACTTCAACTACAGTGGTACTAGTGGTAAAAAAAGTTTATGCTAATTTACCTGAAGCTCATGATGATGCGGTATTATCGACACTAAAAGGTTGAGGAGTTATGAAGTTGTCAGCTGCTGGGATGGATATCCTAACACCCTTTTTAATTTAACTTAATAAATATAATTTGTAAAAAATAGTATTTTGGATTTTGAAAAATACAAGACCGGACCGATCTCATATCCTCAGTAGTTTAAATAAATGAGCATAATACCTCAAGTAGTGCATCTATCCCAAGGGATAGATACATTACTAACTCGTGAAGGCTCAATTAAATAAAGGAATGATTGTATGACATTCGTTTAAGTCTACAAAACCATTTTTATGTTGAATGATAAATTCCCTTATTTAACACGAAGAATTAAATAGAATTTATATTAAGCTGGGTTTGTAAAAGCTTCTTATAAGGGCAAGCCCCTATAGTTAATTACATCCTATATCACTGAAGTCACCTAAGAAAACTCTCGATAAAAATTAGAGGATATTATCTTCAAAGAGGTCAAAAGATTAGGACTTTTAAATGAGATCAAACAAAGTGGTGTGAAAGTGGAATGACTCAAGCTTAGAATAATTTATGTTGGAATCCAAAGGAGGAAGAAAAGGGGATGTCACAGATCTCGTGGAGAACCTCAGTAACTTCCCAAACTATCCTATGGTTTGGCTTCAATTTAGAGGAGAAATATTTAAACATTTCATCTTGCCAATTTTATTAATTAGGGCTTATATTAGTGTGAAATGATTACACAAATAGCCTGGAAGATGTGATGATTTAGGCCGTGAAAGACGACAACCTCGGAATCCTAAGCAGGTTAGGGCTTAAATTGTATAGCAGAGCTATACAAAGGCCTAAATATAAATTGAGGATGTATGTTGCACGAGGAAACAACCTCAAATTCCTATGGATTTGTTATTTAATTCTAAAGAATAATTTAGCTGGTGAATACATGTTTTGTTGTTGAAGATGGCAGTGCTGTCCACGATGCTAGCTCCAAGCTTCTCGTCATAGCAAGTTTAAGTTTTCTAATGTGTCAAGTCATGGTATTAAATCAAATATCCCTATGGTTATGGTTCTTTAAATATTATGGGGCTTATTAAAGTTGATTAGAATGACACCAGTTAAAATCCCATGGTTCCCTCATTCCGATACAACTATTTTCTTTCGGATTCACTTAGTCCAAATGAATTTACTAAACTCAACTCAATGAGTTCCATACATTCATTTATACCATGGGAAATTTTGTTAGCAACTGTAGGTTACCTCCTCCGAGAGATTCCTGATCATCTGATAGAGACGCCTTAATTTTGTTGCAATTGTTGTTTTGTGATGTTTGCGAATAAATTTTGAGTTGACTTATATTTTGAATATTGTGGGGGTGAATTTTATCTTGATTTGTGGCTATCCTAAAGGTTTTAGTTTTGACATTCAGAGTGATATCATTATTTAGCATGCATATTTATAAGTAAAAAGTGTCGTAAAGGAAAATACAGGAAAGGAAAGTATTGTAAAGTGTAAAGGCATACTTGTGGAGTCTTCTCTTTCCTCCACTTGAAAGTTTAGTACTTGCAAAACATGTATATATATAATTTTTTCAGGAATTAAGACATTCTTATAAAGGAAAGGAGAAAATACAAGTTTGAGGTGTGTCTACTAGATCCCATGTCATATCTTAACGGGTTCAAATTTTGATGATGATTCCATTAAGTATATCATATTAAGTTCAGATTTCTTTCAAGATTTCCAAAGGATCATGAAGAAGTCTCGGGCATTACCTTAGACTTTCATAGTGCCTGGAACTATCTTGAGTTTGTTTTGATCTTATTATGTTTGCTATATAGTTCACCCAGTTAATTGTCTTATGCTCAATGAATTATAATGTTTTTATTATCTCTTAAGTGGGGTAATCATCACTTGATATCTCACTTATAAATTATATAAGTAGAGACCCTCGGGGGCAACTTGACTTAATTAAGTAATTTAATTAATTTGATCTTAAAGAATGGGCTTGTAACATTTTAAAAAGTTTTAAATTAATTACAAGTTATTTTTCAAACCTCATTGGACAATAATTTGATTAAGTCTAGTTCACTACTAAACCCTTAAGATTTAATGGGTAGATTTACACTTTCAAGAAAAAGGATTTTTCAATATTTATATTTATATTTGTAATCATTATCATGAGTTATATATCATCTCAAAACCATTAGTTGAGGCTTAAGATCAGTAAGTTATGATCTTCCAAAGTCAAACCCTTTACCTTAATATCTTTTTATTTAAATATTCTTTTAAAATTCATTAACTTTGAAAAATTACAAATTTGTCCTTTAGAAGGTCAAAGTGAGATTGGTTACTACCATTTATCAATTTCATATATCAGTCATCAAAATATGTCAATTAAAATTATTTGTTTCCCATTTAGCCCTTTGGTCAGACCTAACTATAAATTAGACCTTAAATTCTAAAATTACCCTTTTGCCCTTAAGGCCTTAATACTCCATAATCCATTAAATTAGACTCAAATGACTTGAAAATTTTATGTTACCTCACTTAAGGGTTAATTAAAACATAAGAGGAGAAAATATAATTTTTCTGAATTTAATTAATTTTTATATTTATATTTAATGCAAAAATAAGGATTTTCAATGAAAATTTAATAACTCAATCAAAATAAAATTTCTATCTTTAAGAAAATTATTGGCAGTTTACCTAGGATAGAGGACCACTTGGACCAATTTTCATAATTTTTATAGATTTAATTTAATTACTAGAATTATTTGTTTGTTTTGAGCATTAATTAAATATAAAATAACATTTAGGTGGAAAAATTAAATTTATATTTTTATTAAATCTCACAAAATTTAAGGGTCCCAAAGAAGTAGATTTTATATTTTTGTGACTTATATTTTAATTATTAGAATTATTTTAGAGAAAAAATAGAGAAAATTCATTTTTAAGACTTTAAAATTAATATCTTGACTTAAAAAATTAGGAAAATTATTTGAATTGGTCTCAAGTGATCAAAAAGTCAAATGTGACATTTTAATGTGTTTTTACCTTTTTGCAATTTTTATTGTTATTAATTAATTTTTAATTATTTAAATGCTAAAAAATAGCTCAAAAAATGAAGTGTTTATTTTAATTCCAATTTTATTTTTTTTAGGTTCCTCTGGTCATAAGGAAATCCCAAAATCAATTTGGTAATTTTTTAAGTTGTATTTTAATTATTAGAATTATTTTTATGCCAAAAGTGTGATTTCACTTAATTAATCCATTTGAGTGGTCAAATTAGCTCCAATTGACTTGAATTTTTTATGGGGAGCTCCCCTAACTTTAAGTTACATTGTGAAATTATTTTTATGTCATTATATTTATAATTACTCATTTTTATAGTTGAAGACAATTNTTAGAGAAAATTCATTTTTAAGCCTTTAAAATTAATATCTTGACTTAAAAAATTAGAAAAATTATTTTAATTTGTCTCAAGTGATCAAAAAGTCAAATGTGACATTTTAGTGTGTTTTTACCTTTTTGCAATTTTTATTACTATTAATTAATTTTTAATTATTTAGATGCTAAAAAATAGCTCAAAAAATGAAGTGTTTATTTTAATTCTAACTTTATTTTTTTTAGGTTCCTCTGGTCATAAGGAAATCCCAAAATCAATTTGGTAATTTTTTAAGTTGTATTTTAATTATTAGAATTATTTTTATGCCAAAAGTGTGATTTCACTTAATTAATCCATTTGAGTGGTCAAATTAGCTCCAATTGACTAGAAATTTGTATGGGCAGCTCCCCTAACATTAAGTTACATTGTGAAATTATTTTTATGTCATTATATTTATAATTACTCATTTTTATAGTTGAAGACAATTAGAGTTATTTTTAATGAGTTAAATCAAGTTTATATTTTTTCTAGGATCCCTTGACCACAGTAAACCTACCAAAATAAGTTTTGTTATTTTTTGATGACTAATTTAATTATTATGATTTTTATACCGAAATAGAAACCATTAACTTGAAAATTAGATATCTCTAGTTAGAGATGCTCCGTGACCTTGGAAAAATCACGAAAGATGCCTAACAATAGATACATCAAAAGTCCCATGGTCCCATGCCATGGTAAAATGTCTATGCAAATGAAAAATCAAAACAAGAAAAACAACATTTAATTAATTAAAAATAATACATGCATCAAATGGGCATTAAAATATTTCCACATTGTTTACCTTTGTTCAGTAAGCAAGATGGTATTTTTTTTTTGTGATTTTCTACACAAAGTTATGGATTTTTGAAGTTCTAGTGGTTTAAATAAATAGAAAATTGCTTTATTTTTTTACTTATCCACGTGGCGCCATGCAATCCTACGACGGCTCTGAAGCTCCAAGCGGCGCACTCCCATTTGATGCCGTCGTCAACACTGTTGCCCTGTCAGCCCACCTTTTCGCTCGATCACTGTTGTCCGTCTGATACACGTTTGATCCAATGGCTTCCATCATTGTCCCAAATGGACTGACCAGCGAGTCGTCTGATACACCTAAAATATATAGTGTTTTTAGATACATTTTATACATATTTTTGAGATATTGCACTTTAATGGAAGGTATTTGTGTGTTTTTCTTTCAGGTACAAGTAAAAAGATGAAAAATGCTAAAAGGGGTGAAAAAAGGATCAAATTTGGAGCAAAAATGTGAAAATGATGCAAAAGTGTTTTAGTGCGTAAGCGCTAGATCCGACACTTAAGTGCTAGTGAAACAGAGAAGGTCGAGCCAGAGGCCCCACGCTTAAACTTCAAAGGCAGTTATTTGACGGTTTAATTCATTTTACCAAATTTTGAAGGGACAGTTGAGGCACCTATTGGCTAAAGAGGGTTGTTATGACCACTAGAAATGAAAATCTGATTAAAAGACTTGTGAAAGGAGGAATCCATTGGAGAATACATTGAATTGGGACACATTTTTAAGAGTTACCAAGGACCCTCTTGGAAATTTATAAAAGAAGGAAGTTGAGACTTTTAGAAGTGTGCTTGAAAAGAGGGGGTCTTGAGAAGTTCTTGAAGAAGTTTGTGAAGAAACATTTGGAGAGATTTTTAGGCACCACAAATTACTTTATCCTTTTTATTTTTTGTTTTATTGTGAGAGTTGAGAGTGTTGTAAAAGAGAAGAGATTCAAAGAAACTTCAAGAGTTTAGTGGAGGATTTGAGATAAGTTTTTATCTTTTTTTTGAACTACTTTTTGTTTTAATCAAGTCTTCTTGTTGGTTTGACAATGATTTCTACTTTTAAACTAAAGTGTGGTTTTGTTTTTTCCATGGATCCGACTTGTTTTCTTTATCTTTCTTCTTAAAATGATAAGTAATTAAAGTGTTGGATGGAAGTTGTGGAGTTTTTCTTTATCTTTCTTCTTAAAATGATAAGTAATTAAGTTTTGGATGGAAGTTATGGAGAGTTATTAATCCTTAATTTTAGAAGAAGTTGTGATGATTTAATTCCATGTACTTCATTTACTTCTTGATCTGGCCTATCTAGATGTTAAAATTTGTTATGAGAACATGTAAGAACCGGGTTGGTATTATCTCATTCAACAATTGGAAAGAATCACATAAGGTTTTATGAATGAGAATGTAATTCATATGATTTAGTGCATATAAATAGGGAAATAATCTTTAAAGGGTGTAGAGTTAGGGGACTTTAAAGTGACAACTTGGTTTATTGTCTTAAGTTCTGATACGAGATGTTAGCCCCCAGGTAGAAGGAACTAAGGAAACTCTAGAGTGAGTGCTAGTATCTTCCCTGCCTAGCCGGTCTTTAGAACCATTCATGATTTAAATTAGCCAATGTTTTTAATAGCATCTCTAGTAAGGGTAGAAAATAATATTTCTCCTATTTGACACAACATAATTTGCATACTTCCACCACAGAAATCCTATGCTTATTACTGACTCATGATAAGGAGATAGTTATTTTCATAATAAGTGCTTTTCTTTTACATAAACTTAAGTTATCTTTAGAAGTTGTTAGTTTTTTGTCAAAATATTAAAAATACCAAAAATATTTAAATTTTACTTACTATAAAAATATTTATAGTTTAAATAATTGTCTTTTTGAAATAGAATGTTTGTTGTTCAATAGTGCATATTGTGAATTTCTCTGTGGGTTTGATATTTAGGTCTCAATCAAAAAGTCTTATATTACTTGCTAATGATACTTGCGTAGTATCCCAATATATATATAAATTAAAAAGTTAAATTCTTATTTTATCTAAGATCAAGTTTTTGATATTGTTGCAAAGTAAGGAAAGTTAAATGAAAAATAAAATNATTGTTCAATAGTGCATATTGTGAATTTCTTTGTGGGTTTGATATTCAGGTCTTACTCAAAAAGTCTTATATTACTTGCTAATGATACGTATACTTGCGTAATATCTCAATATTTATATAAATTAAAAAGTTGAATTCTTATTTTATCTAAGATCAAGTTTTTGATATTGTTGCAAAGTAAGGAAAGTTAAATGAAAAATATAATCAAATACATTGTTATACTATTGCATATAAACAGTTTGAGATATCAAGTTTTTGGCGCTGTTGCCGGGGAAATTGATTGAAAGCAAATTTCTGTTTTTAGAAAGTCTTATTTAAACTTTAAGAGTTATTATAGTATTTTATTTTAGTATGTTTTATTTTATTTTATTTTATTTTAGTGTATGCGTAGTTCAGGGTCTGAAGGACTAGTGCCCAACGATTCTGAATTAGAATGAACTATTAAAAAAATAAGAAAAAGCAAAAAAAAGAAACATTTTGAAAAATCAAAAAAATTTACAGAAATGACAAACCAAAATAATCAAAATGTTGAAATTCATCAAGAATTTAGACCTTTACTAGATTATGCCAACACTACGGTAGATGAACTTCATTGTTGTAATAAAAAACCTACTATATTAGCTAATTTATTTCAACTTAAACCTGTTATTATCCAATTGGTATCAAATAATCAACTTGGGGGATCACCAACTGAAGATCCAAATTTACATTTTGCTAATTTTCTAGAATTGTGTGCTAAATTTAAATACGATGGTGTATCAGATGATGCCATAAGACTTAGGTTATTTTCTTTCTCACTAAGGGATAAAGCAAAGATGTGGATGAATTCTTTAACACCAGAATCTATCAGAATTTAGGGCGATTTAGCACAAAAATTCCTTGCTAAATATTTTCCACATCAAAGACTGTGAAGCTTAAAAATGATATTACATCTTTTAATAAGTTTGAAGGGGAATCTATTTATAAAGCATGTGAACGATTTAAAAAACTCTAAAGAAAGTGTCTACAACATGCTATACCAGTTTGGTTAAAAATTCAAACTTTTTATAATGGATTAGATGGATATTTTAGATCTATTACCGATGCCACTGCAGGTGGTTTGTTCATTTCATAATCATTTCATGATGCTTATGCTATAATTGAAGAAATGACTACCAATAATTTTCAATGGCCTTCTGAGAGGGCGAATCCTAAGAAAGTAGCCAATACTCAGAAATCTGATGCATTTACGACATTAGAAAATCAAGTTGCTACAATTTCAAGGAAGTTAGACCAATTTGAAATGAATTTTTCTCAACCAATTTCTATGAATGAAGAGAGTTAATGAGGCCAAATGGTAGATTCTCAAGCATCATTAGAAACTATAAATGTCATAAATAACAAGCAAAATAAGCCATATTCAAATTATTAGAATCCAGGTTGGAAGAACCATCCCAACTTCAGTTGAAATAATACTACAAGTGTAAAAATCAATAATGAGGGAACAATCAAGTAAACCCAATGGGAAATTGGAACAACGAAGGGAATAATAATTATAGATCTACTTATTTTTCAGGTTTCAACAGTAATCAACAATTTAAAGAGAAAAAGTTGTTTATAGAAGATGTGGTGTACAAATGAGAAATAAGTTACAAAGTCGAGGAGCTACAATTAGAAATATTGAGAATCAACTTAGACAAATCACAAATTCATTAAGTAATAAATCCCAAGGAACACTTCTTAGTAATACTAAAATAAATTCGAAAGAACAGAATAAAGAGCAAGTAAAAGCCGTTCAACTTAGCAGTGGAAGAGAGTTGGAAGGTAGGGTTCAAAAAGAAACTGAAGTAGAAGGAGAAGAAATTGAAGAATCAAAAGAGGACGCCCCAAAAGATTCTGAAAGACCTATTTCTCCACTAAAAATTAATTTATAAAAACCACCACCTCCATTTCCTGAGAGAATTCATCAACAGAAGTTGGATAAGAAATTTTCTAAATTTCATGAAATTTTAAAGAAGCTTACAATTAATATTTCATTTTCTGAAGCCTTAGAGCAAATGTCAAGCTATATAAAGTTTTTGAAGGATATTCTAGACAGAAAAAGAAAGTTTGAAGATAATGAGACTGTTGCACTTAGTGAGGAGTGCAGTACTATAATTCAGAAAAAGCTTCCTCAAAAGCTTAAAGATCCTGGTAGCTTTACAATTCCATGTGCATCCTATAATTTATAAATAGGAGCCAGATTTTATGGGAAATATGATTTAGGTTCTTGCATTAACCTTATGCCATTATTAATATTTAAGAGATTGGGATTAGAAGAAATAACGCCTACTACTGTGTCTTTGCAGTTAGTAGATAGTTCGATAACGTACACTAAAGGAGTTCTAGAAGATGTCCTAGTGAAAGTAGATCATTTTATCTTTCCTGTTGATTTCATTATGCTGGATATAGAGGATGATAAAAAGATATCAATCATTTTAGGGAGACCTTTCCTAGACACAGGAAGAGCAATGATAGATGTGTAGAAAGGGGAATTAACAATGTGCGCCAATGATCAAACTGTTACTTTTAACATTTCAAGATAAATGAAGTATCGTATAAAAGGTAAAGATGATGAATGCTTTAGAATAGATGTTATAAGATATCTAAGTGAATGTCATTTCAAAATTAATTATGAAGAAAATTCTGAAGTAAAAGATTTGGAACACGAGTAAGAAGAGGAATTAGATCAATGTGAAGATATTTTTAAAGAAGATTCAAACTACGTTCAAGAAAGTTTTGAAATTTTGGATATAATAGAAAAAGATAAATTATTTTGTCCATTGATTGAAAAACCTCCAGAATTTGAGTTCAATTTACTTCCTTATCATTTAAAATATGCCTTTTTAGGTGATTCCTCTACTTTACCAGTTATAATTTCCTAGAAGTTAGCGATGGAAGAAGAAGAAAGATTGATGTAAATTTTGAAAAATTTTAAGAAAGCCTTTAGATGGACAATTACTGATATTAAAGGGATCAATCCTTCAATTTGTATGCATAGAATTCATATGGAAGAAAATTGCAAACCCAAGGCTAATGCTCAAAAGATATTGAATCGTGTTATGAAAGAATTTGTAAAGAAAGAAATTTTAAAGTGGTTAGATGATGGAATTATCTACCCTATTTCAAATAGTGCATGAGTTACTCCAATTCACGGTGTTCTAAAGAGAGGAGGATAACTATGAATGTGAATGAACATAATGAGTTAATACCTACTAGACAAGTCATAGGGTGGTGAATATGCATTGATTATAAAAAATCAAAAATCTTACCATTAGGAAAGATCTTTTTCCACTACCCTTTCTAAATCAAATGTTTGATAATCTAGCCGGGCATAAATAGATTTATTTTCTGGATAGATATACTGGTTATTACCAAATACACATAAATCCTAAGGATCAAAAGAAAATAACTTTTACAAATCCTTACTGTACATTTGCTTTTAGAAGAATGTCATTTGGTTTATGTAATGCCATTGCTACATTTCAAAGATGTAAGATAAAATTTTTTTGATTTAATTAAAAAAGGGATTGAAGTCTTTATGAATGATTTTTCAGTTTTTGGAACTTCATTTGACTCATGTTTAAAACATTTATCAAAAGTTCTCAAGCACTGTGAAGAAACAAATTTAGTCCTTAATTGNGCCTTTATGTCATTTACTGGAGAAAGATGCAATTTTCAATTTTGATGAAGAGTGCCTAAAAACTTTTGAGTTATTAAAAAAAAAATTAGTCACTACACTAATTATAGTTTCACCAGATTGGGGAAAACCTTTTGAACTGATATGTGATGCTAGTGAATATGCTGTTGAAGCTGTTTTAGGATAAGGATATGATAAAATTTTTAAAGTAATATAGGGCTCTAATGGAGTCCTAGATATCGATCCCACAGAGGGTTATATTAGAACTACGAACTAAGATTTTACAAAAATAATACTTTAATCGCAACAATGAAATTCAATTTGCTTATCTGTCACTAATATGCAATTGAAATAAATATGTAATTTAAATAACTCTTAAATAACTAATTATACTAATGAGGTTTTTAATGTGATATTTAATATATAAGAAAGCATCCTTCTCCATGTCAAGAAATTATAGTGAATGGATAAAGTGAATCAGTTCAATTTGTATTGTGGCAAATAGGAGCATACCTATTCTTTACCCTTTAGTCCAGGCATAAATAACATTGACTAATTCTACGCTTGTTTACTGAATATGTGGCTAGGCTAGGAGAATACCGGCTCTCACTTTAAATCTCCCACGTTCCCCTCACTTGAGGGCTAACATCTACACTTCAGCACCCAAATGATAGGACCGAATTGGAGATTTTAGTCTGCACTCTAAAATCTCCAATTATATACCCGATAATTTTATTTCCCTATTTATTTGCACCCAACTTCCAAGGGCTTTGACCTCCCTGAATCTTGGATGTAATCTTCACTTTAGTTGTAAAACTCAACATATTTTAACAATTTGATTGGTCAGATTGAAAGTAAATTAAGATGAAAGTGAAAAGATCATCACAATTTTTTTAACATTTTCATTGCTTCACCAATTCAAATCACCATTTCACAAATCTCAAGACAAGGAGATAGACAGAGAAAACTACTCAGTTCTCTTGGGGAAACACAAGAAAACTCGGAATTGATATATATAAAAGCAAAGTCATACAAACTACAATAATAAAATAAACTTATTTCTAATTTCTCCCCAAGAAAAGTCCTTGAAGTTCCTCTAAATCTCTTACTTTCTTTACAACACACATAATGCCTCTTCCAATTGGCAAAGACGAAAAAATCTCTCACTTTCCCTCCACTCTTACAATCTCTTGAAGAAATCCTCACAATTTTGAGACTCTAGTAAACTCTCTACACACTAATGGAACCTTTCTAACCTCCAGGACCTTTCTACATCCATGACCTTTTCAATTTTCGACCAAAATTTTCTTTTAAAGTTGTGGATGAGTTTTCCCAAGAGTTGCCTAAGCACCCCTCCAAAATTCATCCTTATCCAATGCCTAATTGGACATAACCGCCGATCTCACAATCGACGGTCTCGAGGGCGCCGTCGGCGGGCCTTCTAAGTGAATTAATTCTGGATTCTTGAGAAAATCTCATCGTCGGCGTCGTTGGGCTCGCTGTCGGTGCCCTAGTTCAATTCTTCACATTTTGGTCCTTTTCGCTCCAAATTCGCTCCTTTTTGCTTCTTTTTGATCCAATGACCCTAATTCATGATTCCTGCAACCAAACATAAAAAATACCTCTCTTTAAAGTGCAATATCATCAAAAATAGTATAAAATAGGTTTGAAAATTTCAACATATTTTCCTTTGGTCAAAATCCCCCAAACTTAACTATTACTTGTCCTCAAGTAATTTTAGTACTACATAAAAGTTATGATCTATTGAGGATTTTAGATAAATACCATACTGAGGATTTTAGAAAAAATTNTTTAAGCTTATTATGTTGCTTAATAATCCATCTAGTAAATATTTCTAGTGTTCAAAAAATAGTGATGTTTTAATTATCCCTAAGAATAGGGTAATTATCATTCATCATTCAATTTGAGAAATGTATAGGTGAAGACCCTTAAAGGGGCAAGTTAGTGTTATTAAGACACTTAGCCAATTTTGATTTTAACTTGGGCTTGTAGTATTCAATTTGTAGTTACATTCACTTTTCTAATCCTCATTTAACCAAATTTGATTTGGCTTAGGTCAGTACTAAGCCCTTAAGACCTCGGTGGATGTCTTAGTCATTTTGAAAAAGATTAAATTTTAAGTGACAATAATTCATTATCAAAATATTTGAATGTTAATTGAACATCAAATAGGGGTGTTAAATTAATGAATTATTAACACCCAAAATCATACCCCTAAGTATAGCATCACTCAATTTGGTAGACTTCGAAATTTTAATCATCTAAAAAATTTCAAATTTATCTTTTGATTGGAAAAAGTGAGATTGGTTTATACCAATTAAACTTTTGCATTTCAATCATCCAAAGATTTTAATTAAGATCAAAAGTTGCCCATTTCCTTTTCTTGAATTAAGCCTAAATATTAATTAAGGCTAAATTTTTAAAATTACACTTTTGTTTCTAAGGCTCTATCACTTCATAATTCATCAAATTTAATTCAAATGACTTTGGAATTTTCATTCCACCTTACTCATGAGTTGATTAAGACATCAGAGGAGAAGTTGTAATTTTTCAAATTTAATTTAATTTATATATTTATTTATATACAAGAAAATGATTTTTCAAAGAAAATTCTATAACTTAACTATGAAAAAGCCTAATCCATTGAAATTTTTAATGGAGGTATACATAAACTAGAGAAACATTTGGAGCAAATTTTGTAATTTTTTGAGTTTTATGTAAATTACTAAAATTATTTTAAATTAAGGAGTATTAATAATTTATAAAATATTTTTAATATGGAAGATTTACATTTTTAATAAATCTCTCTAAGGACAAGGAACCTATAGAAAAAAAATTTTACATTTCTCTCATTTTTCGTTGAATTATTAGCATTTTTTAAGTGAGAGATTAAGAAAAATTCTTTTTTAGCCTTTAAAAATTATTTTAAGCTTGAAAATTCAATATCTTCACTTAGAAAATTAGGAAAAATATTACAATTGCTCCTATGTGCTTATGAAACAATTTAGAACATTTCTATGAGTTCTATTAATTTTTTTATTTTTATTAATTTTTAATTATTTAAATATTAAAATATGCTTCAAAAATGATGTTTTTATTTTATTTTTAGAAAATTCCTCTAATCACAGAGAACTCCCAAAACCAATTTTTATAAATTTTTTAGTTATATTTTAATTATCAAAAACCATTTTAGTGTCAAAAATATAATTTAACTTAAAAAATCAATTTAAGATATCAAATGAGCTCCAAATATTTTAAAATTTTTATGGGGAGTTCTCTAGTCATAATAAACCATCCAAATTTCTTTGGATTTTTCCAAGCAACACGCTAATTATTATGATTAATTTATGCAAGTAGTAGACATAAACTTGAAAAATATGAATTTTTACCTAGAGGTCTTCTTCAACCTTATAAAAATCAGGGAATATCTCTCAAGATAGTGGCACAAACATGACAAAATATCAAGCCATGATGAAATGTCTACAAGCATGGAGAGTTAAAATGATTAAATCAGTATTTAACTAATTAAAAATAAAATATTCACCAAATAAACTTCAGACCATTTCCACATTGTTTTCCTCTATTCACTGAGCACCATGATATTTTTATTTTATTTTTGTGATTTTTATACATCATGATATGAATTTTTGAAGGTAGGAAGCATTTTTTAAATTATTTAATTCCCTTTTTATCTACTTAAATGTGCAGCGCCACACAATCATACGATGGCTCCGAAAGCACATGTGGCACGCTTTGGTTGGACGCCGCCTTCCACGTAGCTACTGACTCGGCCCACGCTTTATGAACCACGCTCCCATCCAGCGCAATCAGAGCCCTCCATTTGATGCACATGCGATACAATGGCTCCGTGTTATTGTCCCCAAATTAAGTGAACCCTTGACTGTTAACATTAAAATCATAAGATCTCACGTATTTTTCAATCAAATGACCTTGGGTTTGATCTTATGAACTCGTTTATGCGTGACAAACACATCCACAAGGTAAATATGCCATTAAACTAACCCTAATTAAATGGAGAATCAAAATAGGCTTGTTTGCTCTAAGAAGGGAAGCTAAAATCAGAGATACTCGACACGTTCATGGAGGTCCAAGGAGGCTAGGGATTGAGCCTCCGGTTGTGCTGAAAGGTCTAGTCCCAAAGTCGATGAAGGCCAAATTTGAGTGTTGATCAATGTCTAGTGTAGAGGCTCTCTATGTGGGTGTTTTGATGGGGCTTTGTATTCTTTCACTGTGGTGACAGTGTGGGTGAGTTTAATTTGATTTTTGTGCAATGTGGAGGAGTGGAGAGTTTTGTTCTGTCTCTGGTAAGGATTTGAGCTAAGAAAAAGAGCGCCTGTAAGGGGAAATAAGGCAGAGGAGTGGTCTGATTGCACTGAGGAGGTCTCAAAGAGGCTATTGGAGCAATTTAAAAGGGTCTCCTTGAGAAAATTTTAGCACTTCTCTCTTGGCCGTTAAGGGGCCATTTTATAGCCATGACAGAAGAGGGGAGCTCAGGGCTTGGTAATGGGTGCAAATGTCTACCTAGGTGGAGGGTTGAGGAGCTCTACGGTCTTATTTTGGTGAGTTGGACCCTAGGGTTAATATTGGGTTTGATTTAATGGTGGTTTCTCTTATTTTGGCCATTTACTAGCCACCAAGGTGGCTAGTCGGCTAGGGAGTGGTCACCTCTTGGTTCAGGAAGGTCAGAGGGTGGCTAATGATGATTAACTCCCTATGACAATCAATGATGGAGGAGATTTTGTGGTTAAGGAATAAAAAAGGGATTGAATCCTATAATTTTGGAATCCATTAATCCATAGCATGTTTTGGTGGATTTGGGGTGGTTTAGCCTGGCCCTTAGGAGCAGCTTAGTGGTTGTGGAGTCACAAATTTGGTGACTTTAGGGTGGATAGGCCAATTTTGGTGTATAGGTTCAATTTGGGTCCAAATAACTAAAACTTGGGTTTGGGTTAGGCTAGCCATGACTAGAGCCTAAATGATTGATCAACATTGTGTATATGATTGTAATAANACACATTCATTTCATTATCATCTTTCTTAGAGCAATGATTAACCATTCTCATAATCATAGGAAGACTATTTGAATAAAATGTTTAAAATTTGGAGGTTGAACCACCTAATTCATCATCTTTCTCATTTATTGGGAGTGCTTCTTAACCCCTTACATGAGTTGGAAAATCGACCTTAATTCATTCTCATTCAAATATCTGTTCATATAACACAACTCATATTGAAAATTCGTTGTTTTATGAAAGGTAGCATCATTACGAATTCCTCATCTCCAATATAAAGTGGAGGGGGTAACTATTCTACTCTCCTATTTCGTAGGACTCTCTCGTCACTTTTAACCAAAAAAAAAAAAATCAATGAGTTT
>JXCR01143960.1:48781-168062 GCA_002079205.1 Phalaenopsis hybrid cultivar
TAGCCAATTTCCTATTTAATTTCTAATTTTCTGATTTTTAATAATTATTTTTGGAAATAACTAAAAAAATTGATAAAAATTGGTAAATTTGGCTATAGAGATTTTTCCTCTCCTTGAAAAAATTATGGAATGTTTGTAAGGATGTAAACTTTCATCCCTAAGAATTTCATAATTTTTTTATTTATAAACTTTTTTAATAATTAAATTACTCCAGGGAATAATTAATAAATTAAAAAATTAAATATAATTCTTTTTTATAATTTTCTCCTCATTTTTTGAATCCAGAGGCATTTTTATCTTTTTTTGTGTTTTTTTTTGTCAAGCAATGATTTTCTTAAGAAATTTATATATTTTATGGATTAATTAAATTATATTTCTTATTAATCCATGTAAGCGCAAGTGTAATCCTCATACCAGTCAGACTCCACACGGCATGGTCTTATTCACTACGCTTTACACGTGGGCTGCCACGTGGCCCGTTGTTTTATCATTTTCGTATGGACGGATCCACGACACGACTAATTCATACTCGTTCATTTCCGATACACAAAAATGAACGACATCAGTTCATCGACCCCACATAATGAATAACCAAGGGCAGTTTGCATTTAAACACTAATTTCTCTCTTGATTTTTAATGGATTTTGTTAAATTTTGTTTCTAAAGCATCATCTCGATGAGATGAATCAATCCATACAGTTTAATGCCTATGGATTGATCGTTCTCTTTACAATGTGTGAATATCAAACATAAAAGTAGGCTTAGAAGCCTATGCATGGTCTCGAGAGGTGAGGCCTCAATCCAATTTGTCTGGAATGGTCGTTAGGTCCTTGCGAAGCTCCTCTATAGCTTAATTAGGAGTGAAATCGACTCTAGCTATATCCTAGCTGAAATGGTCTCATAGTTTCACCTAGTGATGGGTTGGAGCGTGCAGGGAGGGCTGATTTTGGTTGGGAACTTCTTTGAGTTTAGGTAAGATATATAAAGCATTGTATTAGAGTTTCTAATAGTTTTGTGTCAAACCCAAAAATCTCCCTGTATTTATGATCTAAAATTAGAAGCCTACTGTGGACTTTAAGGGTTGGAAGTATGGGGGTTTTGCTGCCTAGAGTATGGGGAGCAAATTTGCTTTTGGATGTTTTTGGCTTTGAAGCATCTATATTTAATCATCTCCTTTAGGGCTCTCATGTTAGCTCCTTAAGTAACCATTAGAAGCGACAAGGAAGCTTGGAGCTGATTGGGAGATGTGGGAGTTGGTGCAAAGAAGCTCAGGAGGATAAGGGAGAAGAGTTTCAGTTGGGGTTTATCACTTCCCCTCTTTTCATGGTTTAACCATGATGAGCCCAAGTATGGTGTAGGTGAGGTGGAGGGACATGATGGCAAGATTTTAATCCAACCAATTCCTCTCCTCCCAAAGTGGGTGACGTGGATTTTACCATGGTGCCATATATCCTTCCCCCTCATGATGATTTTTGACCCCAAATCAAAAAAGGTGGCTAGGCTATGTGACTTCATGAAACCCATATATTTAATGTGTCTTAGTGGGTTTGTAGGTCATGGGTAGATAAAGCTCTTTGGCTTGGGCCTTCATGTATGGTCTAGATTTTCATGTAGACCATTGTGGCTAAAGCCTTTCATGAGGTGTTTTAATAACTTAATTAATTAAATAATTAATTAACCAATTAATTAGGTCAAACTCATTAGGTTGACCATTTGATCCTTTTCGAACATAGTATTGGTCATGGTAGCCTAATGTTGGCTTGTTGATCATGTTTGACCAATGGGCTTCAGAATTGACCAGTTTGGCCAAAGTTGATCAATTAGGTCCAAGGATTGACCAACTAACCATGCTTGACCAATTATTTGTCAAGGTTGACCAATTGACCTATTTTGACCAATTTGGTGTGAAGGTTGGCCAAATGGTTCAAGGGGTGCCCATTGGATCCAAGGTTGACCAAAATGGTAAATGTGGTGACCATTGGGTTCAGGGTTGACCAAATGGTCAATGTGGTGACCATTGGGTCCAGGGTTAACCAAATCAGGTTTGTAATTATTGATTTGATCATTTTGAAATGTCATCATGGTTTGAGCCCAAAAAGGGTTTATTAGGAGTCATTCTAACTTTTAGTGTTTTGACGCCTTAGATGGGTTTAAAGGGGTCAATGTTGGTAGACCTCCTCCTAGGGTGAATTTAATGATCAAGGTGATCATTAAGTCTTTTAAATAGTGTCTGAGGATCCTGAGATAATGTGGGTTGCTCAAGACATGTATTGTCTGTAGGTGTCATTTTGGAGTTCTCATAAACGTGAGGTTAACAGGGAGTTAAAAGTTTTTTAGGACATGATGGATTCTATCGAAGATACATAAAATACTTCTCAAAAATCACTAAGCCTCCATGCCATCTCTTAGTAAAGATGCTTTTGTAACTTTGATCAAAATTATAAAAATTTATTTAATTTATCAAAATAAAAATTAGTCACTACTTCTATTTTATTTTCACCTCACTGGGGGACACCATTTGATGTGTGATGTGAGTGATTATGATATTGAGGTAGTTTTAGGTCAATGACATGACAATACTTTTAAAGACATATATTGTGCTTGGAAAATTATTAATGAAGCTCAAATTAATTAAACTACAACTAAGAAGGAATTATTGACAATAGTATATGCTTTCGATAAATTCAGATCTTATTTAATTGGAACTAAATGAATTTTTCATACCAATCATTCTGCTATTAGATATCTTATGTCAAAGAAATAGGCTAAACCAAGATTAATTAAATGGGTTCTTCTAATGCGGGAATTCGATATAGAAATAGTGAATAAGAGAGGATTTGATAAACAAATTGCGGACCATTTATCTAGGCTGGATTATGAAAATTATAAAATTTATGAAGATGAAATTAACAAAAATTTACCTGATGAGTAACAAAATGCATTTACTGAATGACATATTTTGTAGTATGTTGACATAGTGAGTTATAATATTAATGACATTATACCCTATGGATTAACATATCATCAAATGAAAAAGTTCATGCATGATGTAAGATCGTACTCTTAGGATGACCCATATTTATATAAAAAGAGTAATGATCAAGTTATTAGGAGATGTGTAGCATTAGAAGAAAACCAAAAAAATTATTCAAAAATGTTATAATTCTAAGTTTCAGACNGAAAATTATTCAAAAATGTTATGATTCTAAGTTTCGGACACTTTGGTGTTGATGGACCTGCATTCAAAATATTGCAATCTAGATTTTATTGGCCTACTCTACTTAGGGATAGTTAAGTAAAATGAAATACCCCTAAAATGTACTTTAGAAATCAAGATTTTTGATGTTTGGGATTTAGACTTTGTAGGACCATTTATACCTTCACTAGGAAAATATTCTAATTGTTGTAGACTATGTTTCTAAGTGGATTGAAGCTATATCTCTACCTCACTGTGGTCTCAAAGTGTTGCTAAATTTCCATAGAAAAATATTTTTAATAGATTGAGGATGTCAAGAATAATTATTACAAATGGTGGAAGCCATTTTAAAAAGTTGAGGATTGAGATGTTATTTGTAAATTTTGGTATTAAACAAAGTATAGCTACAACATATCACCCTCAGATTAGTGGTGTAGCTGAGATTTTTAATAGAGAAATCAAGAGAATATTGGAAAAACTATTAATCCTAGCTGGGAGGATTGCTCTTTGAAACTTGATGATGCATATCAGCTTATAGGACTGCTTATAAATCATCAATTATAATGTCTCCTTATAAACTAATATTTTTAAAAGCTTGAAACTTACTAGTAGAATGTGAACATAAAGCATATGGGGTGATTAACGAATTTTATTATAATTTGAAAGAAGCTGGTGAGAAGAGATTGTTGCAATTAAATAAAATTGAGGAAATTAGGAATGAATCTTGTGATATTGTAAAAAATTATTAAAAGAGAATGAAAATTGGCATGATCGAAACATTCTTCAGAATAATTTTGATCTTGGACAAGATATTTTACTATATAATACAAGATTGAAACTAATTCCAGGAAAACCTTAGTCTAGGTGGGCAGAACCATTTACTGTAATTAAAGTTTATCCTTTTGGTGCAATCGATATTAAAGATCTTAAAAGTGGAAGGATATTTAAGTTAATGGACAAAGAATAAAACTTTGTATAGGTGAAAATAAGCCTATAATTTATGAAGATAAAATTAACGAATTTTTTCCTTACTAGCAACTTTATGCATTTAGTGAATAGTGTATTCCATGGAATGCTGACATGGTGAATCATATTGTTATTGATAGTATAACCTATGGACTAACATATCCTCAATGGAAAAGGTTCATTCATGATGCAAGATCATAGCTTTTGGATGACCAATATTTAGAAAAAAGGTGTAATGATCAAGTTATTAGGAGTTGCATGCCATAAAAGGAAACTCGAGAATTTATTCAGAAATGTCATGATTCTGAGTTTTGAGGAAAATTTAGTGTTGACAGAACGACATTAAATATATTGTAGTCTAGACTTTTTGTCCTATTTTATTTAGGGATGTGAATGTTTATAAAAAAAAACTTGTGATAAATGCCAAAGAGAAGGTAATATATCTATGCGAGATGAAATGCCCCTAAACTTTACTTTAGAAATTGAAATTTTTTATGTTTGGGGTTTAGACTTTATGGGACCATTTATACCTTCACTATGAAATTTGCATATTTTGATGTTTGTGGACTATGTTTCTATGTGGATTGAAGTTGTGCCTCTACCTCATCATGAAGTTCAAAGTGATGTGAAATTTCTGAAGAGAAATATTTTTAGTAGATTTGGTGGAACTCGGTTTAAAAATATTAGGATTGAGACATTATTTGCAAAGTTTGGTATTAAACATAGGATAGCCACAAAAAATAACCCTCAAACTAGTGATTTAGCAAGGTTTCTAATAGAGAAATCAAGAGAATATTGGAAAAAAAACTGTTAATCCTAGCAGGAAGGATTGGTCTTTGAAACTTGATGATGCATTATCGACTTATAGGACTACCTATTAATCACAAATTGGATTGTCACATTATAAACTAATATTTGGCAAAGCTTGTCACTTACTACTGGAACTTGAACATAAAGCATATTGAGTGATTAAATAATTTATTTATAATTCGAATGAAGCTTGTGAGAAGAGATTATTGCATTTAAATGAACTTGAGGAAATTTAGAATGAATCTTATGATAGTTCAAAAATTTATAAAGAGAGAATGAAAAATTGGCATGATCCAAAAATTCTTTGGAAAGTTTTTGAACCTAGACAAGAGTTTTACTATATAATTCAGGATTGAAACTATTTCCAGGATATCTTAAGTCTAGATGGTTGGGGCTATTTATTGTAATTAAGGTTATTCTTTTGGTGCAATCGACATTAAAGATACTAAAAGTGGAAGGATATTTAAAGTTAACTAATAAAGAATTAAACATTATATAGGTGGAAATAAGCTTATAATTAATTAAGTTCTGATGCTAGGTCAACTCAAGTAAAATATTTGGATAAGTCTAACTAACGACATTAAACTAAGCGCATCTTAGGAGGCAACTCAAGATTTGTATTAGTGTGTATGTTTATGTTTGTAGTATGTTGTGTTATTTTTATTTGTGGATTACTTTAGTTGTTTTTGTTTGAGATGAATTGCTATGCTTGCAATAAGCTATGTGAGATTATGAATCGACAGTCTTCTCGTTAAGAATGGATCATGACATTGTATTGGTTTTAAGATTAATGTTATCCTCTATGCTTTAGTTCTTAATCAAGCTTAGATCTATTCGGAGTCATGCTAGAGTTAGTCTTTTGAAAAGTCGATCTCAATTTTATTGCTTCCTTTATCTAACGATATTTTTCATCAGATGTGTCCAATAACCTGATTGCAAACGAACAAGTGGTTGATCTTTTCATTTGTCTTATTTACTACTAGAAGTTCATGTTTTAGAGGATGAGGAAATTCCTGATGTTGGCAAAACATAAGTTAACATATTGTGAACACTCTTGTCTATAGGTTTGACCCTAATGAATAATCTAAAAGCACCCGATAGATATTTGGAAGGAGACTCCATCAGATATTGAAAGTAAGGAAGGGAGGTGAGATGAGAAGCTGGATTAGCTAATTTATATGATCTATTATATTTTTGTTTTATAGTGTGAATTAAGACTTGGGGAGAATCAATATAGGCAATTGAAATGATTTAAACCAAATTCAGAGTATGCATTAAGGCATCAAAAGCCTTGGCATAAGAAAACTAGAAGACGAACTGGAGCCTAGGGGACTGAAACACAACACTAAGGTGCTGCAACTCGAGCGCCTTATCACCTAAATCACAGTGCTTAGGAGCCAAAGTCGTTTGTTAGACATAAATAGGCCTGACAACCCCAGTTTAGGTCATTTTAATTATATTTTCTTCCCGACTCTTTTGAAGAAAACTTAGGGAGATACTTAGGATTCCTTTCTCTTACATTTGAGACCAATCTTAGAATTCCTCTTACAAAGGTAAAATTCCACATCCTTAAGCTTGCATTTCCTTCTTCATCTATATAATAGTGAAAGAGAGGAATTTGTGGGGGAGATAGTTTAGACCGTCATATCATAATTTTGTTATGGAACCAAAAACCAAAGGAGGATTGAGCAAAGATTTGCTTGACAAGTATAAGTTTGTTATCAATGTAGTTGAGGAAATATATCATCAATTGGTAGTAATTAAGAAGCTCATTGGTGAATGAGGATTTGTTAATCTTAGAGAAGAAATTGAGAGAATGATTAAGAATAAGAAATGGGAAAAGCTCTGTTATACCACTTCAACTACAGTGGTACTAGTGGTAAAAAAAAGTTTATGCTAATTTACCTGAAGCTCATGATGATGCGGTGTTATCGACACTAAAAGGTTGAGGAGTTATGAAGTTGTCAGCTGCTAGGATGGATATCCTAACACCCTTTTTAATTTAACTTAATAAATATAATTTGTAAAAAATAGTATTTTGGATTTTGAAAAATACAAGACCGGACCGATCTCATATCCTCAGTAGTTTAAATAAATGAGCATAATACCTCAAGTAGTGCATCTATCCCAAGGGATAGATACATTACTAACTGGTGAAGGCTCGATTAAATAAAATAATGATTGTATGACATTTGTTTAAGTCTGCGAAACCATTTTTATGTTGAATGATAAATTCCCTTATTTAATACGAAGAATTAAATAGAAGTTATATTAAGCTGGGTTTGTAAAAGCTTCTTATAAGGGCAAACCCCTATAGTTAATTACATCCTATATCACTGAAGTCACCTAAGAAAACTCTCGATAAAAATTAAGGGATATTATCTTCAAAGAGGTCAAAAGATTAGGACTTTTAAATGAGATCAGACAAAGTGGTGCGAAAGTGGAATGACTCAAGTTTAGAATATTTTATGTTGGAATCCAAAGGAGGAAGAAAAGGGGATGTCACAGATCTCGTGGAGAACCTCAGTAACTTCCCAAACTATCCTATGGTTTGACTTCAATTTAGAGGAGAAATATTTAAACATTTCATCCTGCCAATTTTATTAATTAGGGCTTATATTAGTGTGAAATGATCACACAAATAGCCTGGAAGATGTGATGATTTAGGCCGTGAAAGACGACAACCTCGGAATCCTAAAGCAGATTAGGGTTTAAATTGTATAGCAGAGCTATACAAAGGCCTAAATATAAATTGAGGATGTATGTTGCACAAGCAAACAACCTCAAATTCTTATGGATTTGTTATTAAATTCTACAGAATAGTTTAGCTGGTGAATACATGTTTTGTTGTTGAAGATGGCCGTGCTGTCCACGATGCTAGCTCCAAGCTTCTCGTCATAGCAAGTTTAAGTTTTCTAATGTGTCAAGTCGTGGTATTAAATCAAATGTCCCTATGGTTATGGTTTTTTAAATGTTATGGTGCTTATTAAAGTTGATTAGAATGACACCAGTTAGGATCCCACGGTTCCCTCATTCCGACACAATCATTTCTTTCAGATTCACTTAGTCCAAATGAATTTACTAAACTCAACTCAATGAGTTCCATACATTCATTTATACCATGGGAAATCTTGTTAGCAACCGTAGGTTACCTCCTCCGAGAGATTCCTGATCATCCGATAGAGACGTCTTAATTTTATTGCAATTGTTGTTTTGTGATGTTTGGGAATAAATTTGGAGTTGTCTTATATTTTGAATATTGTGGGGGTGAATTTTATCTTGATTGATTTTAGTTTTGTGGCTATCCTAAAGGTTTTAGTTTTGACATGCAGGGTGATATCATTATTTAACATGCAAGTTTATAAGTAAAAAGTGCCGTAAAGGAAAATACAGGAAAGGAAAGTATTGTAAACTGTAAAGGCATACTTGTCGAGTCTTCTCGTTCCTCCGCCTGAAATTTTAGTACTTGCAAAACATGTATATATATAATTTTTTCAGGAATTAAAACATTCTTATAAACGAAAGGAGAAAATACAAGTTTGAGGTGTGTCTACTAGCTCTCATGTCATATCTTAACGGGTTCAAATTTTGATGATGATTCCATTAAGTATATCATATTAAGTCCAGATTTCTTTCAAGATTTCCAAAGGATCATGAAGAAGTCTCAGGTATTACCTTAGACTTTCATAGTCCCTAGAACTATCTAGAGTTTTTTTTTATCTTATTATGTTTGCTACATAGTTCACCCAGTTAATTGTCTTATGCTCAATGAATTATAATGTTTTTATTATCTCTTAAGTGGGGTAATCATCACTTGATATCTCACTTATAAATTATATAAGTAAAGACCCTCGGGGGCAACTTGACTTAATTAAGTATTTTAATTAATTTGATCTTAAAGAATGGGCTTGTAACATTTTAAAAAGTTTTAAATTAATTATAAGTTATTTTTCAAACCTCATTGGACAATAATTTGATTAAGTCTAGTTCACTACTAAGCCCTTAAGATTTAATGGGTAGATTTACACTTTCAAGAAAAAAGATTTTTCAATATTTATATTTTTATTTGTAATCATCATCATGAATTATATATCATCTCAAAACCATTAGTTGAGGCTTAAGATCAGTAAGTTATGATCTTCCAAAGTCAAACCCTTTACCTTAATATCTTTTTATTTAAATATTCTTTTAAAATTCATTAACTTTGAAAAATTACAAATTTGTCCTTTAGAAGGTCAAAGTGAGATTGGTTACTACCATTTATCAATTTCATATATCAGTCATCAAAATATATCAATTAAAATTATTTGTTTCCCATTTAGCCCTTTGGTTAAGCCTAACTATGAATTAGGCCTTAAATTCTAAAATTTCCCTTTTGCCCCTAAGACCTTAATACTCCATAATTCATTAAATTAGACTCAAATGACTTGAAAATTTTATGTTACCTCACTTAAGGGTTAATTAAAACATCAGAGGAGAAAATATAATTTTTCTGAATTTAATTAATTTTTATATTTATTTTTAATGCAAAAATAAGGATTTTCAATGAAAATTTAATAACTCAATCAAAATAAAATTTCTATCTTTAAAAAAATTATTGGCAGTTCACCTAGGATAGAGGACCACTTTGACCAATTTTCATAATTTTTGTAGATTTAATTTAATTACTAGAATTATTTGTTTGTTTTGAGCATTAATTAAATATAAAATAACATTTAGGTGAAAAATTGAAATTTATATTTTTATTAAATCTCACCAAGTTTAGGGAACCCAAAGAAGTAGATTTTATATTTTTGTGACTTATATTTTAATTATTAGAATTATTTTAGAGAAAAATTAGAGAAAATTCATTTTTAAGCCTTTAAAATTAATATCTTGACTTAAAAAATTAGAAAAATTATTTTAATTTGTCTCAAGTGATCAAAAAGTCAAATGTGACATTTTAGTGTGTTTTTACCTTTTTGCAATTTTTATTACTATTAATTAATTTTTAATTATTTAGATGCTAAAAAATAGCTCAAAAAATGAAGTGTTTATTTTAATTCTAACTTTATTTTTTTTAGGTTCCTCTGGTCATAAGGAAATCCCAAAATCAATTTGGTAATTTTTTAAGTTGTATTTTAATTATTAGAATTATTTTTATGCCAAAAGTGTGATTTCACTTAATTAATCCATTTGAGTGGTCAAATTAGCTCCAATTGACTAGAAATTTGTATGGGCAGCTCCCCTAACATTAAGTTACATTGTGAAATTATTTTTATGTCATTATATTTATAATTACTCATTTTTATAGTTGAAGACAATTAGAGTTATTTTTAATGAGTTAAATCAAGTTTATATTTTTTCTAGGATCCCTTGACCACAGTAAACCTACCAAAATAAGTTTTGTTATTTTTTGATGACTAATTTAATTATTATGATTTTTATACCAAAATAGAAACCATTAACTTGAAAATTAGATATCTCTAGTTAGAGATGCTCCGTGACCTTGGAAAAATCACGAAAGATGCCTAACAATAGATACATCAAAAGTCCCATGGTCCCATGCCATGGTAAAATGTCTATGCAAATGAAAAATCAAAACAAGAAAAACAACATTTAATTAATTAAAAATAATACATGCATCAAATGGGCATTAAAATATTTCCACATTGTTTACCTTTGTTCAGTAAGCAAGATGGTATTTTTTTTTTGTGATTTTCTACACAAAGTTATGGATTTTTGAAGTTCTAGTGGTTTAAATAAATAGAAAATTGCTTTATTTTTTTACTTATCCACGTGGCGCCATGCAATCCTACGACGGCTCTGAAGCTCCAAGCGGCGCACTCCCATTTGATGCCGTCGTCAACACTGTTGCCCTGTCAGCCCACCTTTTCGCTCGATCACTGTTGTCCGTCTGATACACGTTTGATCCAATGGCTTCCATCATTGTCCCAAATGGACTGACCAGCGAGTCGTCTGATACACCTAAAATATATAGTGTTTTTAGATACATTTTATACATATTTTTGAGATATTGCACTTTAATGGAAGGTATTTGTGTGTTTTTCTTTCAGGTACAAGTAAAAAGATGAAAAATGCTAAAAGGGGTGAAAAAAGGATCAAATTTGGAGCAAAAATGTGAAAATGATGCAAAAGTGTTTTAGTGCGTAAGCGCTAGATCCGACACTTAAGTGCTAGTGAAACAGAGAAGGTCGAGCCAGAGGCCCCACGCTTAAACTTCAAAGGCAGTTATTTGACGGTTTAATTCATTTTACCAAATTTTGAAGGGACAGTTGAGGCACCTATTGGCTAAAGAGGGTTGTTATGACCACTAGAAATGAAAATCTGATTAAAAGACTTGTGAAAGGAGGAATCCATTGGAGAATACATTGAATTGGGACACATTTTTAAGAGTTACCAAGGACCCTCTTGGAAATTTATAAAAGAAGGAAGTTGAGACTTTTAGAAGTGTGCTTGAAAAGAGGGGGTCTTGAGAAGTTCTTGAAGAAGTTTGTGAAGAAACATTTGGAGAGATTTTTAGGCACCACAAATTACTTTATCCTTTTTATTTTTTGTTTTATTGTGAGAGTTGAGAGTGTTGTAAAAGAGAAGAGATTCAAAGAAACTTCAAGAGTTTAGTGGAGGATTTGAGATAAGTTTTTATCTTTTTTTTGAACTACTTTTTGTTTTAATCAAGTCTTCTTGTTGGTTTGACAATGATTTCTACTTTTAAACTAAAGTGTGGTTTTGTTTTTTCCATGGATTCCGACTTGTTTTCTTTATCTTTCTTCTTAAAATGATAAGTAATTAAAGTGTTGGATGGAAGTTGTGGAGATTATTAATCCTTAATTTTAGAAGAAGTTGTGATGATTTAATTCCATGTACTTCATTTACTTCTTGATCTGGCCTATCTAGATGTTAAAATTTATTATGAGAACATGTAAGAACCGGGTTGGTATTATCTCATTCAACAATTGGAAAGAATCACATAAGGTTTTATGAATGAGAATGTAATTCATATGATTTAGTGCATATAAATAGGGAAATAATCTTTAAAGGGTGTAGAGTTAGGGGACTTTAAAGTGACAACTTGGTTTATTGTCTTAAGTTCTGATACGAGATGTTAGCCCCCAGGTAGAAGGAACTAAGGAAACTCTAGAGTGAGTGCTAGTATCTTCCCTGCCTAGCCGGTCTTTAGAACCATTCATGATTTAAATTAGCCAATGTTTTTAATAGCATCTCTAGTAAGGGTAGAAAATAATATTTCTCCTATTTGACACAACATAATTTGCATACTTCCACCACAGAAATCCTATGCTTATTACTGACTCATGATAAGGAGATAGTTATTTTCATAATAAGTGCTTTTCTTTTACATAAACTTAAGTTATCTTTAGAAGTTGTTAGTTTTTTGTCAAAATATTAAAAATACCAAAAATATTTAAATTTTACTTACTATAAAAATATTTATAGTTTAAATAATTGTCTTTTTGAAATAGAATGTTTGTTGTTCAATAGTGCATATTGTGAATTTCTCTGTGGGTTTGATATTTAGGTCTCAATCAAAAAGTCTTATATTACTTGCTAATGATACTTGCGTAGTATCCCAATATATATATAAATTAAAAAGTTAAATTCTTATTTTATCTAAGATCAAGTTTTTGATATTGTTGCAAAGTAAGGAAAGTTAAATGAAAAATAAAATCAAATGCATTGTTATACTATTGCATATAAACAGTCTGAGATATCAAGTTTTTGGCGCCGTTGTCGGGGAAATTGATTGAAAGCAAATTTCTATTTTAAGAAAGTCTTATTTAAACTTTAAGAGTTATTATAGTATTTTATTTTAGTATGTTTTATTTTATTTTATTTTATTTTAGTGTATGCGTATTTCAGGGTCTGAAGGACTAGTGCCCAACGATTCTGAATTAGAATGAACTATTAAAAAAAACAGAAAAAGCAAAAAAAAGCAAAAATTTTGAAAAATCTAAAAAATTTACAGAAATGGCAAACCAAAATAATCAAAATGTTGAAATTCATCAAGAATTCAGGCCTTTATTAGATTATGCCAACCCTACGGTAGATGAACTTCATTGTAGTAATAAAAAACCTACTATATTAGCTAATTTATTTCAACTTAAACCTGCTATTATCCAATTGGTATCAAATAATCAACTTGGGGGATCACCAACTGAAGATCCAAATTTACATTTTGCTAATTTTCTAGAATTGTGTGCTAAATTTAAATACGATGGTGTATCAGATGATGCCATAAGACTTAGGTTATTTTCTTTCTCACTAACGGATAAAGCAAAGATGTGGATGAATTCCTTAACACCAGAATCTATCAGAATTTAGGGCGATTTAGCACAAAAATTCCTTGCTAAATATTTTCCACATCAAAGACTGTGAAGCTTAAAAATGATATTACATATATTAATAAGTTTGAAGGGGAGTCTATTTATGAAGCATGTGAACGATTTAAAAAACTCTAAAGAAAGTGTCTACACCATGCTATACCAGATTGGTTAAAAATTCAAACTTTTTATAATGGATTAGATGGATATTTTAGATCTATTACCGATGCCACTGCAGGTGGTTTGTTCATTTCATAATCATTTCATGATGCTTATGCTATAATTGAAGAAATGACTACCAATAATTTTCAATGGCCTTCTGAGAGGGTGAATCCTAAGAAATGATGGCTACCAATAATTTTCAATAGCCTTCTGAGAGGGTGAATCCAAAGAAAGTAGCCAATCTCAGAAATCTGATGCATTTACGACGTTAGAAAATCAAGTTGCTACAATTTCAAGGAAGTTAGACCAATTTGAAATGAATTTTTCTCAACCAATTTCTATGAATGAAGAGAATTAATGAGGTCAAATGGTAGATTCTCAAGCATCATTAGAAACTATAAATGTCATAAATAACAAGCAGAATAACCCATATTCAAATTATTAGAATCCAGGTTGGAAGAACCATCCCAACTTCAATTGAAATAATACTACAAGTGTAAAAATCAATAATGGGGGAACAATCAAGTAAACCTAATGGGAAACTGGAACAACGAAAGGAATAATAATTATAGATTTACTTATTTTTCAGGTTTCAACAGTAATCAACAATTTAAAGAGAAAAAGTTGTTTATAGAAGATGTGGTGTACAAATGAGAAATAAGTTACAAAGTCGAGGAGCTACAATTAGAAATATTGATAATCAACTTAGACAAATCACAAATTCATTAAGTAATAGATCCCAAGGAAAACTTCTTAGTAATACTAAAATAAATTCGAAAGACCAAAATAAAGAGCAAGTAAAAGCGGTTCAACTTAGTAGTGGAAGAGAGTTGGAAGGTGAGTTCAAAAAGAAACTGAAGTAGAAGGAGAAGAAATTGAAGAATCAAAAGAGGACGCCCCAAAAGATTCTGAAAGACCTATTTCTCCACTAAAAATTAATTTATAAAAACCACCACCTCCATTTCCTCAGAGAATTCATCAACAGAAGTTGGATAAGAAATTTTCTAATATTCATGAAATTTTAAAGAAGCTTACAATTAATATTTCATTTGCTGAAGCCTTAGAGCAAATGTCAAGCTATATAAAGTTTAGGAAGGATATTCTAGACAGAAAAAGAAAGTTTGAAAATAATGAGACTATTGCACTTAGTGAGGAGTGCAATAGTATAATTCAGAAAAAGCTTCCTCAAAAGCTTAAAGATCCTGGTAGCTTTACAATTCCATGTGCATCCTATAATTTATAAATAGGAGCCAGATTTTATGGGAAATATGATTTAGGTTCTTGCATTAACCTTATGCCATTATTAATATTTAAGAGATTGGGATTAGAAGAAATAACGCCTACTACTGTGTCTTTGCAGTTAGTAGATAGTTCGATAACGTACACTAAAGGAGTTCTAGAAGATGTCCTAGTGAAAGTAGATCATTTTATCTTTCCTGTTGATTTCATTATGTTGGATATGGAGGATGATAAAGAGATATCAATCATTTTAGGGAGACCTTTCCTAGACACAGGAAGAGCAGTGATAGATGTGTAGAAAGGGGAATTAACAATGTGCGTCAATGATCAAACTGTTACTTTTAACATTTCAAAATAAATGAAGTATCGTGTAAAAGGTAAAGATGATGAATGCTATAGAAGTAAAAGATTTGTAACACGAGTAAGATATTTGAGTGAATGTCATTTCAAAATTAATTATGAAGAAAATTCTGAAGTAAAAGATTTGGAACACGAGTAAGAAGAGGAATTAGATCAATGTGAAGATATTTTTAAAGAAGATTCAAACTACGTTCAAGAAAGTTTTGAAATTTTTGACATAATAGAAAAAGATAAATCATTTTGTCCATCGATTGAAAAACCTCCAGAATTTGAGTTCAATTTACTTCCTTAGCAGTTAAAATATGCCTTTTTAGGTGATTCCTCTACTTTACCAGTTATAATTTCCTCGAAGTTAACGATGGAAGAAGAAGAAAGATTGATGTAAATTTTAAAAATTTTAAGAAAGTCTTTAGATGGACAATTACTGATATTAAAGGGATCATTCCTTCAATTTGTATGCATAGAATTCATATGGAAAAAAATTGCAAACCCAAGGCTGATGCCCAAAGGATATTGAATCCTATTATGAAAGAATTTGTAAAGAAAGAAATTTTAAAGTAGTTAGATGATAGAATTATCTACCCTATTTCAAATAGTGCATGGGTTACTCCAATTCACGGTGTTCCAAAGAGAGAAGGATTACTGTGAATGTGAATGAACATACTGAGTTAATACCTACTAGACAAGTCATAGGGCGGTGAATATGCATTGATTATAGAAAATTAAATCTTACCATTAGGAAAGATCTTTTTCCACTACCCTTTCTAGATCAAATATTGGATAATCTAGCCGGGCATAAATAATTTTATTTTCAGGATAGATATACTGGTTATTACCAAATACACATAAATCCTAAGGATCAAAAGAAAATAACTTTTACAAATCCTTACTGTACATTTGCTTTTAGAAGAATGTCATTTGGTTTATGTAATGCCATTGCTACATTTCAAAGATGTAAGATAAAAATTTTTTTGATTTAATTAAAAAAGGGATTGAAGTCTTTATGAATGATTTTTCAGTTTTTGGAACTTCATTTGACTCATGTTTAAAACATTTATCAAAAGTTCTTAAGCACTGTGAAGAAACAAATTTAGTCCTTAATTGAGAAAAATGTTCATTCATGGTTGTAGGAGGAATTGTATTAGGACATTAAATATCATAAAATGGTATGGAAGTAGATCCTGCTAAAATTTAAGTGATCACTAATTTACCTTATCCAAAAAATATAAGTGAAATTAGGAGGTTTTTAGGGCATGCTGGATTCTACATAGGATATATTAAAGACTTTTAAAAAACTGCTAAGCCTTTATGTCATTTACTGGAGAAAGATGCAATTTTCAATTTTGATGAAGAGTGCCTAAAAGCTTTTAAGTTATTAAAAAAAAAACTTAGTCACTACACTAATTATAATTTCACCAGATTGGGGAAAACCTTTTGAACAGATGTGTGATGCTAGTGAATATGCTGTTGAAGCTGTTTTAGGATAAGGATATGATAAAATTTTCAAAGTAATATAGGGCTCTAATAAATTCCTAGATATCGATCCCACAGAGGGTAATATTAGAACTACGAACTAAGATTTTAGAAAAATAATACTTTAATCGCAACAATGAAATTCAATTTGCTTATCTGTCACTAATAGGCAATTGAAATAAATATGTAGTTTAAATAACTCTTAAATAACTAATTATACTAATGAGGTTTTTAATGTGATATTTAATATATAAGAATGCTCCTTGTCAAGAAATTATAGTGAATGGATAAAATGAATTAGTTCAATTTATATTGTGCCCTTGTCAAGAAATTATAGTGAATGATCTAATGTGAGTTCAATACGAAAAAACATCATTCTCCTTGTCAAGAAATTATAGCTAATGAGGTTTTTAATGTGATATTCAATATATAAGAAAGCATCTTTCTCCTTGTCAAGAAATTATAGTGAAGTTCAAATGTGATATTCAATATATAAGAAAACATCATTCTCCTTGTCAAGAAATTATAGTGAATGGAGGTTTAATTTGTGATATTCAATATCTAAGAAAGCATCCTTCTCCTTGTCAAGAAATTATATTGAATGGATTGAGGTTTTTAATGTGATATTCAATATATAAGAAAACATCCTTCTCCTTGTCAAGAAATTATAGTGAATGGACTGTGATATTCAATATATAAGAAATCATCCTTCTCCTTGTCAAGAAATTATAGTGAATGGATAAGTGAATTAGTGTCAATTTGTATTGTGGCAAATAGGAGCATACCTATTATTTACCCTTTGGTCCAGTCATAAAGAACATTGACTAATCCTACGCTTGTTTACTGAATATGTGGCTAGGCTGGGAGGATACCGGCTCTCACTTCGAAGCTCCCACGTTCCCCTAACTTGAGGGCTAACATCTACACTTCAGCACCCAAATGATAGGATCGAATTGGAGATTTTAGTCTGCACTCTAAAATCTCCAATTATATACCCGATAATTTTATTTCCCTATTTATTTGCACCCAACTTCCAAGGGCTTTGACCTCCCTGAATCTTGGATGTAATCTTCACTTTAGTTGTAAAATTCAACATATTTTAACAATTTAATTGGTCAGATTGAAAGTAACTTAAGATCGAAGTGAAAAGATCATCGCAATTTCTTTAACATTTTCATCGCTTCACCAATTCAAATCACCATTTCACAAATCTCAAGATAAGGAGAAAGACAGAGAAAACTGTTCTCTTGGGGAAAACACAACAAAACTCAGAATTGATATATATAAAAGCAAAGTCATACAAACTACAATAATAAAATAAACTTATCTCTAATTTCTCCCCAAGAAAACTCCTTGAAGTTCCTCTGAATCTCTTACTTTCTTTACAGCACACAGAATTCCTCTTTAAATCGGCAAAGAAGAAGAAATCTCTCATTTTCCCTCCACTCTTATAATCTCTCGAAGAATTCCTCACAATTTTGACACTCTAGTAAACTCTCTACACACTAATGGAACCTTTCTAATCTCCAGGACCTTTCTACATCCAGGACCTTTTCAATTTTTGGCCAAAATCTTCTTTTAAAGTTGTGGATGAGTTTTTCCAAGAGTTGCCTAAGCACCCCTCCAAAATTCATTTTTATCCAATGCCTAATTGGACATAACCGCCGATCTCGCCGTTGGCGGCCTCGAGGGCACCGTCGGCGGGCCTTCTAAGTGAATTAACTTTGGAGTCTTGGGAAAATCTCGCTGTCANGAGTCTTGGAAAAATCTCGCTGTCGGAGTCCTAGTTCAATTCTTCACATTTTGGTCCTTTTCGCTGCAAATTCACTCCTTTTTGCATCATTTTTCTCCAATGACCCTAATTCATCATTCCTGCAATAAAAAATAAAAAATACCTCTCTTTAAAGTGTAATATCATAAAAAATAATATAAAATAGGTATGAAAATCTCAACATATTTTCCTTTGGTGAGTTAACTACTCCAAGAGATTCTCGATCATCCGATAGAGACGTCTTAATTTAGTTGTAGTTGCTATTTTTGTGATGTTTGTGATTAAATTTTGAGTTGTCTTATATTTTGAATGTTGTGGCGGTGGATTTTATCTTGGTTGATTTTAATTTTAATTTTGGTTTTGTGGCTATCCTTACAGTTTGGTCTTCGTACAAGGTAACATCATTGTTTAGCATGCAAGTTTGTATTTTGGCTATACATGCAGGTGAGTAAGTACAATAACGTACTAAAAAGTACAGGAAACCAAAAATGCAGGTAAATAAATCTCAATAAAAGCGTACTTGAATGATCTTCCCGTCATTTCCAACTGAAACTCAAAATTCATGTAAGGGCACTTTATGCAAAGCGGAAAAAATAAGGTTCCTAGATTATATCTTGGTGAGTCCTTAATGGTTTGATTAGGAATGATTTTATTAAGAAAAACGTATGAAGTTTAGTAGACCTCCCAAGTATCCAACATGTCAGGAGAATAAGCCAGGTCCATGCTTTCTCCTCACCGCCTGATGAAAAGTCTCGAGCTCAATTAAGCTTATTATGTTGCTTAATAATCCATCTAGTAATTATTTCTAGTGTTTAAAAAATAGTGATGTTTCAATTATCCCTAAGAATAGGGTAATTATCATTCATCATTAAATTTGAGAATTATGTAGGTGAAGACCCTTAATGGGGCAAGTTAGTGTTATTAAGACACTTAGACAATTTTGATTTTAACTTGGGCTTGTAGTATTCAATTTGTAGTTACATTCACTTTTCTAATCCTCATTTAACCAAATTTGATTTGGCTTAGGTCAGTACTAAGCCCTTAAGACCTCGGTGGATGTCTTAGTCATTTTGAAAAAGATTAAATTTTAAGTGACAATAATTCATTATCAAAATATTTGATTTTAAATTATACATCAAATAAGGGTGTTAAATTAATGAATTATTAACACCCAAAATCATACCCCTAAGTCTAGGATCACTCAATTTGGTAGACTTCCAAATTTTAATCATCTATAAAATTTCAAATTTATCTTTTGATTGGAAAAAGTGAGATTGGTTTATACCAATTAATCTTTTGCATTTCAATCATCCAAAAATGTTAATTAAGATCAAAGGTTGCCCATTTACCTTTCTTGAATTAAGCCTAAATGTTAATTAAGGCTAAATTTCTAAAATTACACTTTTGTTTCTAAGGCTCTATCACTTCATAATTCATCAAATTTAATTCAAATGACTTTGGAATTTTCATTCCACCTTACTCATGAGTTGATTAAGACATCAGAGGAGAAGTTGTGATTTTTCAAATTTAATTTAATTTATATATTTATTTATATACAAGAATATGATTTTTCAAAGAAAATTCTATAACTTAACTATGAAAAAGCCTAATCCATTGAAATTTTTAATGGATGTAGACATAGACTAGAGAAAATTTGGAGCAAATTTTGTAATTTTTTGAGTTTTATGTAAATTACTAAAATTATTTTAAATTTTGGAGTATTAATTATTTATAAAATATTTTTAATATGGAAGAATAAGTTTTACATTTTTATTAAATCACTCTAAGGACAAGGAACCTATAGAAAAAAATTTTTACATTTCTCTGATTTTTCGTTGAATTATTAGCATTTTTAAGTGAGAGATTAAGAAAAAATTTTTTTTAGCCTTTAAAATTTATTTTAAGCTTTAAAATTCAATATCTTCAGTTAGAAAATTAAGAAAAATATTACAATTGCTCCTATGTTCTTATAAAACAGTTTAGAACATTTCTATGAATTCTATTAAATTTTTTTTATTTTTATTAATTTTTAATTATTTAAATATTAAAATATGCTTCAAAAATGATGTTTTTATTTTATTTACAATTTTATTTTTAGAAAATTCCTCTAATCACAAAGAACTCCCAAAACCAATTTTTATAAATTTTTTAGCTATATTTTAATTATCAAAAATCATTTTAGTGTCAAAAATAAGCACATAGGAGCTCCAAATATTTTAAAATTTTTATGGGGAGTTCTCTAGTCATAATAAACCATCCAAATTTCTTTGGATTTTTCCAAGCAACACGCTAATTATTATGATGAATTTATGCAAGTAGTACACATAAACTTGAAAAATATGGATTTTTACCTAGAGGTCTTCTTCAACCTTATAAAAATCAGGGAATATCTCTCAAGATAGTGGCAACAACATGACAAAATATCAAGCCATGATGAAATGTCTACAAGCATGGAGAGTTAAAATGATCAAATCAGTATTTAATTAATTAAAAATAAAATATTCATCAAATAAACTTCAGACCATTTCCACATTGTTTTCCTCTATTCACTGAGCACTATGATATTTTTATTTTATTTTTGTGATTTTTATACATCATGATATGAATTTTTGAAGGTAGGAAGCATTTTCTAAATTATTTAATTCCCTTTTTATCTACCTAAATGTGCAGCGCCACACAATCATACGATGGCTCCGAAAGCACATGTGGCACGCTTTAGTTGGACGTCGCCTTCCACGTAGCTGTTGACTCGGCCCGCGCTTTATGAACCACGCTCCCATCCAGCGCAATTAGAGCCCTCCATTTGATGCACATGCGATACAATGGCTCTGTGTCATTGTCCCCAAATTAAGTGAACCCATGACCGTTAACATTAAAATCATAAGATCTCACACATTTTTCAACCAAATGACCTTGGGTTTGATCTTATGAACTCGTTTATGTGTGACAAACACATCCAAAAGGTAAATATGCCATTAAATTAACCCTAATTAAAAGGAGAATCAAAATAGGCTTATTTGCTCTGAGAAGGGAAGCTAAAATCAGAGATACTCGACACGTTCATGGAGGTCCAAGGAGGCTAGGGATTGAGCCTCCGGTTGTGCTGAAAGGTCTAGTCCCAAAGTCGATCAAGGCCGAATTTGAGTGTTGATCAAAGTCTAGTGTAGAGGCTCTCTATGTGGGGGTTTTGATGGGGCTTTGTATTCTTTCACTGTGGTGACGGTGTGGGTGAGTTTAATTTGATTTTTGTGCAATGTGAAGGTGTGGAGAGTTTTGTTCTGTCTCTGGTAAGGATTTGAGCTAAAAAAAAGAGCGCTTGTAAGGGGAAATAAGGCAGAGGAGTGGTTTGATTGCACTGAGGAGGTCTCAAAGAGGCTATTGGAGCAATTTAAAGGGGTCTCCTTGAGAAAATTTCAGCAAATCTCTCTTGGCCGTTAAGGGGCCATTTTATAGCCATGATAGAAGAGGGGAGCTCAAGGCTTGGTAAGGGTGCAAATGTCTACCTAGGTGGAGGGCTGAGGAGCTCTACGGTCTTATTTTGGTGAGTTGGACCCTAGGGTTAATATTGGTTTGATTTAATGATGGTTGCTCTTAGTTTGGCCATTTACCGGCCACCAAGGTGGCTAGTCGGCTAGGGAGTGGTCACCTCTTGGTTCAGGAAGGTCAGAGGGTGGCTAATGATGATTAACTCCCTATGACAATCAATGATGGAGGAGATTTTGTGGTTAAGGCATAAAAAAGGGATAGAATCCTTTAATTTTGGAATCTATTAATCCATAACATGTTTTGGTGGATTTGGGGTGGTTTAGCCTGGCCCTTAGGAGCAGCTTAGTGGTTGTGGAGTCACAAATTTGGTGACTTTAGGGTGGTTAGGCCAATTTTGGTGTATTGGTTCAATTTGGGTCCAAATAGCTAAAATTTGGGTTTGGGTTAGGCTAGCCATGACTAGAGCCTAAATGATTGATCAACATTGTGTATATGATTGTAATAAAGATTTTTGGTGAAGGATTGAAATGATTTTGAGTTCAATTTGAAGGATTTTAAAAATTTGGTTACTTTGGGCATGTTGGGCTTGACTTGGGTCGAGATTGGGCTAGGCTTGGGCTAATTCCAAATTTATTGTTGAAAATGGTCAATAAGAATGTAATGAAGAGTTTTCAAAATAAATTGGGTGCCAATTTTGTGGCTAAGTTAANAAAATTTGGTTACTTTGGGCATGTTAGGCTTGACTTGGGTCGAGATTGGGCTAGGCTTGGGCTAAGTCCGAATTAATTAATGAAAATGGTCAATAAGAATGTAATGAAGAGTTTTCAAAATAAATTGGGTGCCAATTTTGTGGCTAAGTTAACAAATTTTGTGGAATTTTGAGATATGGCCAATTTGGGGGGAAATTAGGGTTTTTGGACTTAGGTAAAAATTAAATGAAATTGAGGCTTCACCAAGGCCAATTGAAGGTCAATCTTTATGTGTAAAATTGTTATGAAGATTTTTCAACGTAAATTGTATCAAGTTGAGTAGGTTATGGGGGGGTTTGACTTAGATCAAAATTGAGCTCAAAGCATGGGCCAGTTGAGTTTGGATTTGTTTTAAACTTGTCATATGAAAGGTGAATTTTAGTTTACAATTGAAAGTGGGGGAAATTGGGACCAAATTGATGGACATTTAAGGAAAATTTGGGGAAATTAGGCCTTTAAAGGCAATTTGGGAGTTTTGGTCAAAATGATCANGATTGTTATGAAGATTTTTCAACATAAATTGTATCAAGTTGAGTACGTTATGGGGTTCAATTTGGTGAGATTAAGTCATGGAGCCAAATTGGGGGTTTGACTTAGATCAAAATTGAGCTCAAAGCATGGGCCAGTTAAGTTTGGATTTGTTTTAAACTTTTCATATGGAAGGTGAATTTTAGTTTACAATTGAAAGTGGGGGAAATTGGGACCAAATTAATGGACATTTAAGGAAAATTTGGGGAAATTAGGCCTTTAAAGGCAATTTGGGAGTTTTGGTCAAAATGATCAAATTGGTTGAATTGGATCCAATTGGGGTGTCCAAATGGGTTTTGAAAATATTTATAGTGATTTTGGAGGTTTTGGGAAAGTTTTGGGTGCTAAGGGTATTTTTGTAATTTTGGCAATTTTGGGGGTATTTTGGTAAATTTGGCATTTTTGGGTAACTTGGNACCAATTGGGGTGTCCAAATGGGTTTTGAAAATATTTGTAGTGATTTTGGAGGTTTTGGGAAAGTTTTGGGTGCAAGGGTATTTTTGTAATTTTGGCAATTTTGGGGGTATTTTGGTAAATTTGGCATTTTTGGGTAACTTGGGTATTTTGAAAAGTTTTAAAATGACTTTTGAAAAAATTTTGATATTTTGGGTGGATTTGGGAATTTTGGCTAAATTTAGGGCTCCAAGGGTATCTAGGTAATTTGGGGGATTTTGGGGCAAAAGACCAAGTTGGATATTTTTTGTAGAATTGGGGTGAAAACTATCGTAAATGAGCTATGGACTAATGAAACCCCATTTGGGTCCTCTATGTACTGGTTTTAGGTAAACCCTAGCTACGGCTAGTGGATTTATGAGACCATCTACATGAGTCTCCCAATGGATCAAGTGATCAAAGTTAGGAAAATTTAGTTTTAGGGTTGTGAGTGATTGTGAGTGAGAGTGAGTGAAAGTGAGTGAAATTGAGTTCCTTAGCTCCAGACAAACACCCAGATTTAACCCGAAGGTCAAACAGTCCTATGGGAACTCATCTTGAGCTTCTCTATACTGACCCCACCTACTGAGTGCTAAAGGTTAGGACCAATATGTGGAACTTCAAGTTGAGAAAAGAAGAGGGTAGAATTTCTAATAGTGAGGGTTCCTTTTCTATTTCTCTAGAAATAGTCAATAGGAAAGTCCTATGGCTAGACCATAGGCTACTAAAGAGGAAAAACTAAACCTCAACCAAAAGTGAGGTCAACAAATGGACCCCTAATAGGTGTGTTGTGTTGGGTAAGTACACTGCGCGTATTGGTATTAACCGACGAGATCAACAAAACCAATTCAAACTTCTAAGTCAATAAACCCAAAAGGAGGTATAGAATTGTGTGTGTTATTTGTTTATGTTAGGGAATTAGCAAGTGAATATTTGATCGAAGTCAAGAAGTAAGAACTCTCGCAGGGGACTGGAGAGTGGGTTTGAGTTATCAAGTTTTAGGAATTTATAGAGGATGGGAATCAGTATGTAAGTGCTGACCCTAGGGTGGGAATCAAAATTTGGGTATCAACTCCAAAAAAGAGAGTCGGAATTTAGATACCGACCTTGAAAGAAGAGAACCAAAATTTAAGAATTGAACCCAAAATGAGAATTGAAATTTAGGTATCACTTCTAAGAGAGAGAGTCAGAAGTTAGGGACCAATCTCTAAAAGAGGAAATCAGAAGTTAGGGACATATTCCAAAATGAGAATTAAAAGTTAAGGTTCAATCTCAAAAGAGAGAGTTGGAAGTTAGGGACCGACCTCAAAAGGAGGGAATTATAAGTTAAGAACTGATTCCAAAATGAGAATTGAAAGTTAAGGATCAATCTCAAACGAGAGTCGGAAGTTAGAGACAGACCTCAAAAGGAGGGAATCAGAAGTTAAGGATTGATTCCAAAATAAGAATTGAAAGTTAAGGATCAATCTCAAAAGAGAGTTGGAATTTAGGGACCGACCCCGAAAGGAGGGAATCAGAAGTTAAGGATTGATTCTAAAAAAAGGAATTGAAAGTTAAAGATCAATCTAAGAAAAGGATTGGAAGTTAGGGACCGACCTCAAAAGAAGGGAACAAAAATTTAAGAATTGATCCCAAAATGAGAATTGAAATTTAGGTATCAATCTCAAGAGAGTGAGAGTCGGAAGATAGGGACTGACCTCAAAAGGAGGAAATCAGATGTTAAGGACTGATTCAAAATGATAATTGAAAGTTAAAGATCAATCTCAAAAAGAGTATCAGAAGTTAGGGGCCGATCTCAAACGGAGAGAATCAAAAGTTAAGGACTGATTCAAAAATAAGAATTGAAAGTTAAGGACCAATCTCAAAAAAGGATCGGAAGTTAGGGGCCGACCTCAAAAAAAGGGAAACAGAAGTTAAGGACTGATTTAAAATGAGAATTGAAAGTTAAGGATCAATCTCAAAAGAGGATCGGTAGTTAGGGACTAACCTCAAAAAGATGGAATTAGAAGTTAAGTACTGATTCCAAAATGAGAATTGATAGTTAAGGATAAATCTCAAAAAAGAGAGTCGGAAGTTAGGGACCGACCTCGAAAGGAGGGAATCAGAAGTTAAGGACTGATTCTAAAAATGAGAATTGAAAGTTAAGGATCAATTTCAAAAAGAGGATTGGAAGTTAGGGATGGATCTCAAAAGGAGGGAATCAAAAGTTAAGGGCTGATTCCAAAATGAGAATTGAAAGTTAAGGATCAATCTATAAAGGAGGATCGAAATTTAGGGACCAATCTCAAAAGGAGGGAATCAAACGTTAAAGACTTATTCCAAAATGAGAATTGAAACTTAAGGATCAATCCTAAAAAGAGGATCGGATGTTAGGGACCAATCTCGAAAGGAGGGAATCAGATGATTCCAAAATGAAAATTGAAATTTACAAAGAGTTTGTGGTGTTGAACCCATAGATATGTGTCATGTGAAAATGTTGACATTGGTGAGGAAGATATGTTAAATTTTGTCAGATTTTGTATAGAATGTGAAATTTCACTAGGATGTGAAGAGTTAATGTAGATAAGGATAGTCGTGCTGCTTGAGCAAAGAGTAAGAGACCTTGAAATTGAGAGAATCAACTCAAAAAATTTATTTTTATTTCTTGTTGTTTTTATCATGTTTAGTTTTTAAAATGTGTTTTCCAAAATTTAATTTTTGTGAGTTGATTAATTTTCAAAAGAGTGTTTTATTTGAACTTTATTATTAAGTTTTTATTATTTTGTTCTTTGTTCATTGTAATCTCAAACCAACGTATGGTCCGTGGCTTTTATCCATCGCACCAAAGAGGGAATTGAACAAATAGATGAAATTTTGAAAGATATTTCATTACTCTGCTCCAATAAGTGTTTCAGATTGAGTGTAGGCCAAAACCTCAAAATATAAAATTATGCTGACTACATCAAAGTACATCCAAAAACATCCCATGCTAAGTACATATCATAGGATAAGCATGTATAATCTGCTGTAACAAAAATGCAGTAAAAAGGAATCCTCTAAGTGTCTATCTCTGGTGAGGCATGCTCCTGATTGAGTTGACCTTCTAAGCCACACTCCAGGAAAAGAGTTCCCTTTGCATGTCCTTAGAGGTGCAACCCTCTCATAGCTCGTATGATAGTAGTTCTTCCAGCTCCGAGTCTGGTCAAAATCCGTATGGCATTCTGTTTTCATCCATCCTCTGGAAAGTCATGGACACCCTATGGTGTCGCACCTCTGGAATGCAATGTTTGGTGATGTCTACTCCGTTTCCTTTCAGAATTAGTACTGAACCAACGAGTAGTGGAATTTTCATGGACCGTTTGAACTCACTAGGGCCAATGAAATCTATTTATTTTCCAAATAGGATGTTGTTCTTGCTTATGAGTGAAAACATGCAAAATGGCCTCACAAAGTCATGATGGTCAATGTGCAAAAGTATGCAGTGTCCCTTATCATATATGTTGATATTACAGTTGTTAGGAATACAGTTAGTTGACAGTATGCTCCATCGGACTATTCTTTTGATCATCCATTTTATCATGGGAGGTAGTGGGTCCACCTGATCGTGTCTTAGAGTCCCAAGAGGATTTCCTTGTTTATCATTGGTGAAGTTGTAACAGCAGCCACACTGTATAGTGAGCCTGCCCTTTCCTCGCATCCACTTTCTTGTCTCAGAATAGGTTCTTTCCATTAGTAGGCCTGCTTGACCTATATCTCTAAAATAAAAAATGTTGCAGATAATATTTCATTCATCGCTCTCACAGAAGACTTTGGTGTATAGCTCCAATCCTTCTAATATGTCGATGAACCTACTTTGCACTTCTTCATAGAATTTGAAGTTCCTTTTGCTTACCTTGTTCATTTTGTAATATTCTGTAGTACTGATGATCGGTGGCTGTCGGGGATGTTCCCTCATTTCAACATCGACGGGAATCCAGGTCGATGCTGTCTCTGTCTGCAGTGGAATGTATGACTCTACGTCTAACGAGATATATGGCTTTGTACCCAATGGGACATATGGTTCTGCATCCATCAGGTAATCAGCGGTCTGAAATCCATCATCAGTGGATACGTATGCCTCCAAAGTACTATAGCGCTCCAGGTGGAGGACATTGCAGTCTGGGCACTCTACGAATGCCCCTATGGCTGACGTACGTCCTGGTTTTTTGACGTTGCAGGTCGGACAACTCGTACAAAGTACATCTAAAGCTGGTGGTATTTCTGGCTCTGTAACAAATCTTGACTGATTGTCTATAGCAGGCAGGCTGAGAGAGGTCTCTCTCATGCTTGGATCATAGATATCCCCTTTACGGATAGGGGTGAGCAAGTTCTTTGCCACTTTTNCAATGAAACCCCATTTGGGTTTTCTATGTACTGGTTTTAGCTAAACCCTAGCTACGGCTAGTGGATTTAAGGGACCATCTACATGAGTCTCCCAAAGGATCAAGTGATCAAAGTTAGGAAAATTCAGTTTTAGGGTTGTGAGTGATTGCAAGTGAGAGTGAGTGAAAGTGAGTGGAATTGAGTTCCTTAGCTTCAGACAAACACCCAGATTTAACCCGAAGGTCAAACAGTCCTATGGGAACTCATCTTGAGCTCCCTCATACTGACCCCACCTACTGAGTGCTAAAGGTTAGGACCAATATGTGGAACTTCAAGTTGAGAAAAGAATAGGGTAGAATTTCTAATGGTGAGGGTTCCCTTTATATTTCTCTAGGAATAGTCAATAGGAAAGTCCTATGGCTAGACCATAGGCTACTAAAGAGGAAAAACTAAACCTCAACCAAAAGTGAGGTCAACAAATGGACCCCTAATAGGTGTGCTGTGCTGGGCAAGTACACTGCGCGTATTGGTATTAACCGACGAGATCAACAAAACCAATACAAACTTCTAAGTCAATAAACTTAAAAGGAGGTATAGAATTGTGTGTGTTATTTTTTTATGTTGTGGAATTAGCAAGTGAATATTTGATCGAAGTCAAGAAGTAAGAACTCTCGCAGGGGACTGGAGAGTGGGTTTGAGTTATCAAGTCTAAGGAATTTATAGAGGATGCGAATCAGTATGTAAGTGCTGACCCCAGGGTGGGAATAAAAATTTGGCTATCGATTCCAAAAAAAAGAGAGTCGGAATTTAGATACCGACCTTTAAAAAAGAGAACCAAAATTTAAGAATTGAACCCAAAATGAGAATTGAAATTTAGGTATCACTTTTAAGAGAGAGAGTCGGAAGTTAAGGACCAATCTCTAAAATAGGAAATCAGAAGTTAGGGACATATTCCAAAATGAGAATTAAAAGTTAAGGTTAAATCTCAAAAGAGAGAGTTGGAAGTTAGGGACCGACCTCAAAAGGAGGGAATTATAAGTTAAGAACTGATTCCAAAATGAGAATTGAAAGTTAAGGATCAATCTCAAACGAGAGTCAGAAGTTAGACACAGACCTCAAAAGGAGGGAATAAGAAGTTAAGGATTGATTCCAAAATGAGAATCGAAATTTAAGGATCAATTTCAAAAGAGAGTTGGAATTTAGGGACCGACCCCGAAAGGAGGGAATCATAAGTTATAGACTGATTCTAAAAAAAGGAATTGCAAGTTAAAGATCAATCTAAGAAAAGGATCGGAAGTTAGGGACCGATCTCAAAAGAAGGGAACAAAAATTTAATAATTGATCCCAAAATGAGAATTAAAATTTAGGTATCAATCTCAAGACAGAGAGTCAGAAGATAGGGACTAACCTCAAAAGGAGGAAATCAGATGTTAAGGACTGATTCAAAATGATAATTGAAAGTTAAAGATCAATCTCAAAAAGAGTATCAGAAGTTAGGGGCCGATCTCAAACGGAGAGAATCAAAAGTTAAGGACTGATTCGAAAATAAGAATTGAAAGTTAAGGACCAATCTCAAAAGAGGATCGGAAGTTAGGAACCGACCTCAAAAAAGGGAATCAGAAGTTAAGGAATGATTTAAAATGAGAATTGAAAGTTAAGGATCAATCTCAAAAGAGGATCGGTAGTTAGGGACTAACCTCAAAAAGATGGAATTAGAAGTTAAGTACTGATTCCAAAATGAGAATTGATAGTTAAGGATAAATCTCAAAAAAGAGAGTCGGAAGTTAGGGACCGACCTCGAAAGGAGGGAATCAGAAGTTAAGGATTGATTCTAAAAATGAGAATTGAAAGTTAAGGATCAATCTCAAAAAGAGGATTGGAAGTTAGGGATCGATCTCAAAAGGAGGGAATCAGAAGTTAAGGGCTGATTCCAAAATGAGAATTGAAAGTTAAGGATCAATCTTAAAAGGAGGATCAAAATTTAGGGACCGATCTCAAAAGGAGGGAATCAAACGTTAAAGACTGATTCCAAAATGAGAATTGAAACTTAAGGATTAATCTTAAAAAGAGGATCGGATGTTAGGGACCAATCTCAAAAGGAGGAAATCAGATGATTCCAAAATGAAAATTGAAATTTACAAAGAGTTTGTGGTGTTGAACCCATAGATATGTGTCATGTGAAAATGTTGACATTGGTGAGGAAGATATGTTAAATTTTGTGAGATTTTGTATAGAATGTGAAATTTCACAAGGATGTGAAGAGTTAGTGTAGATAAGGATAGTCGTGCTTCTTGAGCAAAGAGTACGAGTCCTTGAAATTGAGAGAATCAACTCAACAAATTTATTTTTATTTCTTATTGTTTTTATCATGTTTAGTTTTAAAATGTGTTTTCCAAAATTTAATTTTTGTGGGTTGGTTAATTTTCAAAAGAGTGTTTTATTTGAACTTTATTATTAAGTTTTTATTGTTTTGTTCTTTGTTCATTGTAATCTCAAACCAACGTATGGTCCGTGACTTTTATCCATCGCACCAAAGAGGGAATTGAACTAATAGATGAAATTTTGAAAGATATTTCATTACTCTGCTCCAATAAGTGTTTCAGATTGAGTGTAGGCCAAAACCTCAAAATATAAAATTATGCTGACTACATCAAAGTACATCCAAAAACATCCCATGCTAAGTACATATCATAGGATAAGCATGTATAATCTGCTGTAACAAAAATGCAGTAAAAAGGAATCCTCTAAGTGTCTATCTCTGGTGAGGCATGCTCCTGATTGAGTTGACCTTCTAAGCCACACTCCAGGAAAAGAGTTCCCTTTGCATGTCCTTAGAGGTGCAACCCTCTCATAGCTCGTATGATAGTAGTTCTTCCAGCTCCGAGTCTGGTCAAAATCCGTATGGCATTCTGTTTTCATCCATCCTCTGGAAAGTCATGGACACCCTATGGTGTCGCACCCCTGGAATGCAATGTTTGGCGATGTCTGCTCCGTTTCCATTAAGAATTAGTACCGAGCCAACGAGTAGTGGAATTTCCATGGACCCTTTAAATTCACTAGGGCCAATGACATCTATTTATTTTCCAAATAGGATGTTGTTCTTGCTTATGAGTGAAACCATGCAAAATGGCCTCACAAAGATATGATGGTCAATGTGCAAAAGTATGCAGTGTCCCTTATCATATATGTTGATATTACAGTTGTTAGGAATACAGTTAGCTGACAGTATGCTCCATCGGACTATACTTTTGATCATCCATTTTATCATGGGAGGTAGTGGGTCCACCTGATTGTGTCTCAGAGTCCCAAAAGGATTTCCTTGTTTATCATTGGTGAAGTTGTAACAACAGCCACACTGTATAGTGATCCTGCCCTTTCCTCGCATCCACTTTCTTGGCTCGGAATAGGTTCTTTCCATTAGTAGGCCTGCTCGACCTCTATCTCTCAAATAAAAAATGTTGCCGATAATATTTCATTCATCGCTCTCACAGAAGACTTTGGTGTATAGCTCCAATCCTTCTAATATGTCGATGAACCTACTTTGCACTTCTTCATAGAATTTGAAGTTCCTTTTGCTTACCTTGTTCATTTTGTAGTATTCTATAGTACTGATGATCGGTGGCTGTCGGGGATGTTCCCTCATTTCAACATCGACGGGAATCCTGGTCGATGCTGTCTCTTTCTGCAGTGGAATGTATGACTCTGTGTCTAACGAGATATATGGCTTTGTACCCAATGGGACATATGGTTCTGCATCCATCGGGTAATCAACGGTTTGAAATCCATCATCAGTGGATACGTATGCCTCCAAAGTACTATAGCGCTTCAGGTGGAGGACATTGCAGTCCGGGCACTCTACGAATGCCCCTATGGCTGACGTACGTCCTGGTATTTCGACGTTGCAAGTCGAGCAACTCGTACAAAGAACATCTGAAGCTGGTGGTATTTCTGGCTCTGTAACAAATCTTGACTGATTGTCAATAGCAGGCAGGCTGAATGAGGTCTCTCTCATGCTTGGATCATAGATATCCCCTTTACGGATAGGGGTGAGCAAGTTCTTTGCCTCTTTCTGGCATCTCCTCTCCTCGCGTTGGAAAGCCCTATGTTTTTGACAGCTAGTGTTTTAATGCTGAGTCCTCCGTAGTGGTGCATCTGAAAGTATTTCATTATCGACAGCGACTAGGCCTCCGGTCAGTGTAGCTATCATGGACGGTAGGCGACTGGTTCCNACTTTTTGGCATCTCCTCTCCTTGCGTTGGAAAGCCCTATGTTTTTGGCAGCTAGCGTTTTTATGCTGAGTCCTCCGTAGTGGTGCATATGGAAGTATTTCATTATCGACAGCGACTAGGCCTCCGGTCAGTGTAGCTATCATGGACGGTAGGCGACTGGTTCCCTCCATCGGGCCTTGTTGTACTATTACATTTTCCCCTTAAGTGAGGAACTATTCCTGGTGCCGAATGACCAAAATAAAATATGTTGAGATTTTCATAACTCTTTTATGCCTTTTAATGATATTGCACTTTAAAGAAAGGTATTTTTGATGTTTTGTTGCAGGAATGATGAATTAAGGTCAANGTAACTCTTTTATACCTTTTTAATGATATTGCACTTTAAAGAAAGGTATTTTTGATTTTTTGTTGCAGGAATGATGAGTTAAGGTCAATGGAGCAAAAAGATGCAAAAATGAGCAAATTTGGAGAAAAAAATACCAAAATGTGGAGAATTACATTTGGGTGCCGACGACCTCATCGACGCCGCCGATGACAAGCTTTTCCCGAGGCTACAGAACAAAATCTTTTTAAACTTAAAAATTCAAACTCTAGTTCATATTTTCTCCCTAAGAACGAAGAAAAACTGTGTCAACTTCATTCCTATGGGGTCCAATTCCTCTGATAATCTCAGAATGCGAGTTTTCAATCGGCAAAAGTTCAATGGTGCAGAAGCACAGTGAATCTTCAACAAGTTGCTGACGAAAAAAAGATTAATCAAAGAACGAGGATTCATGAATCGCGGATTGAATAATCCCACGATGAATATTGAAGAAACGATAGTGCGGAGAAGATGGGAAGTGCTGTGCTACACTACTGCCGTCGTGGTAGTTCCTGTAGTAAAAGAACTCTATGCATATTTACATGGAATCAATCAAGGCATTGTTTATGTGCAAGGAAGATAGATTAGTTTCACTCTTGCATGGATCAATGAGCTATATATGATAGAGAATGTTCCTGTCTGCCATTATTATAATTTCATCCCAACGAGAAACCAGATGAATGAAATTTACCAGTATTTGACGGACGAAACTGATGATTGGGAAATGCGAGAGTACGAGTATGTTAGTTTTTCTTCAACACTTTTGAATCCCGTCGGACGAAACTGACTATTGGGAAATGCGAGAGTACGGGTATGTTAGTTTTTCTTCAACACTTTTGAATCCCATCTCTAACAGGTATGTTAGTTTTTCTTCAACACTTTTGAATCCCGTCTCTAAACACTGGCACTTCTTCCATTTCTGCGAAACTGTTACCGACAATGAAGGTTGGTAAAGTTTCTGAAAAAGTGCCATTATGAATTACTGAATCCAAAGGGGACTGCCGATTGATATTGGATCTATAATTGCGAAGTCAGTTTAAGGCTTGATCATTCAAAGATCAACTTATGGGCTTGGTCACCCTTCCACAATTTTCTCACTTTGCAGCCAGTCTCAAGTATCCTATGAAAACTGTAAAAAGATACCGCTTCCTTGGAAACCTTTGGATCCAACTGAAAGATTCTCATCATTTAAAAATGAAAATGACATGGCCATGATAGTTGATCAATCATCTCAGAATTCAATGCCAGTTTAACCCTTAGTTCCGGATTAGTCTTTGGTGATCCTGTGCCAAATCAATAAATTGGAAAAGGAGGTACAAAACGTGATGAATACAATTAATAATATGTCCAAATTCTTTGATCACTTAGACTGAAGGATGAAAGAACATTTCGATCATTCTGGACCTTTAGAAGATAGCTTGATACGACTGATGAAATTAATTCAGGAGGATTCAACTGAAGAATTTCCTTTCCTACCCTTCTACAACCTTTTTGTTCTTGTGCAATCAATGGGTGATCTCAGAGGAGAAACGAGCACAGAATTTGACGAGTAGTAGATTTACTATGCTACCTTTATGTTTATGTGTGTTTAGATTTTAATTTATATTTGACTTTAGAATTATGCTTATAGATCTCTATATAGTTGAGACTAAGCATAGGATGTTTTGTTTTCAGCGTTTGGAGTGTTGTGGTTTGGATTGCGATGGTGAATTAATGTATTGAGGTTGAGAAAATTCCAAATTTAGGTATGTTATGTAACGTTTATTGTACCCCTTGGAATTTATATATAAATGTGATGTTATGTTTTGTGAAAGTTTGTATATGTTATGTACATCATTTAACTATTTAAAATTATGTTTATAAAGATTAAACAGATATTGTTTAGGTTTAGAATTAATCAAAATTGCAAAAATACAGAATTTGGACATAATCAATAGAGCCCGCTGACGGCGCCCTCGACGCCACCGACGGCGGGAATTTCCCGAAACTTAGGTTCAAAAACATAATAGAGCACGTCGATAGAGCCATCGACCCCCCGTTGGCGAGATCACGAAAATACCTCTTTAATCGTGATTTTGACCGGTCAACCGCCACTATCCATCATCCCCTTCTTCCTAAAAACACCATTTTTGAATTAGGGCTTGGTAAATCTTGGATTTGGAGATGATTTCAAGGCTCTTTGACATCGGATTTGACCTTCTTTAGGTAAGAGCTTCACTCCAAGTTAAAAACATTTGATCTTCACCATGTATTTCTTCCACATTGAGGAAACCCAAAAATTTGAAAATGTGAAGAAAATCTTGAAAGAAATTCATGGATCTTTATGTTGAACTCTTTGAATTACCATTGGAAGCCATAATTTACATATTAGAAGTAATTTTTGGAATTTTTCTTTGATTTGATTAGATTAAAAATGGCTCCACGTCAAAAGAGAAGAGTTGAGTATGAAAATTCATGCTTCGTTAATGTGATGTCTAAAACTCGATTTACTTCAATAGTCAAAGGAAAAAAGTGTATGCAAGATCGAGTTTTTGAGAGTCTGGGAGGAGAAATTGAATAGGTTATTGTCGAGCAAATGTGGGAAAACTTTTGTTACACCACCAATAAAGCCGATGCAAATGTGGTGAAAGAGTTCTACGCCAATGTGATTTATTCTGAAGATGGAATCGTACAAGTGTGTGGATTTCCTGTGGAATTTACCGCCACCCGCATTAACACTTTCTATGAAGTCCCAGATTCTTACAACTGCCACTATGAATGGTTTAGTATGATGGAAGGCCCCCTCAATGATGTGATTAACTTTCTCACTGATGGGAAAGGAACGTGGAAGATAAAGCAGCGAGAACGGGTAAACTTTTCTGCTTCCATGTTGAATGCCACCTCTAAGGTGTGACACTATTTCATCTCCTCTACTCTGTTTCTGACTTATCACCATAGTGAGGTAACTAGAGATAGAGCTATTCTGAATTTCTGTATTCAAAATAATAGAACAATAAATGTGGGGAAAATTATTTTCAAGGATATATTGACTACGGCAAGAAGTGAGACTAGTGGAGGTCTAGGAAATCCTAGACTTATTTATACACTTTGCCAAATTTCTGGAGTGAAAGCTGGAGAGGAAGAATGGGTTCACCCTATGAAACCCATTAGTAAATCTAACTTATGTATCCCATAAGAAATGGAGAACTCGAAGTAGGAGTCAGGAACCTTCTACCAATAAAGATGTCCCCTCTACAAGTTATGACCCTCCTCCTTCTAGCTCCCCTACCTTAACAGATTTGATGAATGAGTTGACCTTACAGAGGAAGAGCATAGATTTAATAAACAAAAGGATTGGAGGTTTAGAACGCCGACATGATTATGATAGTGAGTACCTAGAGAGGCATTCCGATTTTGAGATAGCCTATTATGACGCTGAGGCCCGACACTACAGAGGAGAGCCTGATGTTACATTTTCTGAATGCCCCCGATATACTCAGTATCAACCCAATCCACCTGTTGATCAAGGCGATGAAGATATAGCTTGGGATTTTGATATAGAATGAAATTGATATACTTATGTTTGTATTTTTATTTTATGTAATCTTTTTGTGAGAGAAATGAATGTTTATGTATTTGGACTTTCATTTTGTGAACTTAGATAATTTTATTATTTAATGTGGTAGTAAAATGTGCATGTGTAAGTTGTGGATGTTGCTCAGTACTTTATGGATTGTAATGTGATGTGATATTTATTTTNTAGGAATGATCATTTTCCTCTATAATTCCTAGATCAAATAGTAGATAGACTTGCTGGGCACAAATATTTTTGCTTTTTAGATGGATATACCTAGTTACCATCAAATTCCTATTGCTCGTGAGGATCAAGAAAAGACAACATTTACTAGTCCTTTGTTACATCAAAATTGTTACGATCAAATTCCTATTGCTCCTAAGGATCAAGAAAAGACAACATTTACTAGTCCTTTTGGAAAGAAGAGTGTCATTCAGATTATGTAATGCACCTGCAACATTCCAGAGATGTATGATGTCAATATTTAGTAAGTTAATTGACGATGGATTAAAAGTATTTATGGATGATTTCTCTATATTTGGAACACCATTTGACGCATGTTTAGAATATCTTGAAAGAGTTTTGGAGTTATTCGAAAGCACTAATTTAGTTCTAAATTGGGAGAAATGTCAATTTATGGTTGTAGGAGAAATTTTGTTAGGGCATAAAATTTTGGAAGATGGTATGGAAACAGATTCTGCAAAAATCCAAGTTATATCTAAACTAACACCTCTCAATAATGTGAGAGAAGTTAGAAGTTTTCTTGGACATGTTGGTTTTTATAGGCGTTTTATTAAAGATTTCTCAAAAGTTAGTNGGAAAAAGATTAACTATTAGATGTCCTCTGTTTCAATATTTTCAAAAATTATTTATATGATTTTATGTAGTGAATTTAGTTCAGGTAACTAAATTTTTGTAACTATTTAAATATAATGGTAGATTTAAAGAAATATTTTTGTAATGAAAATTAATTTTGTAACTTAAGATATTTAGTATAAGAGAATAAGATTATAGTTAACTATTTAAAGTAAAAAAAACTATATTTTGAAGTATTAAGAATCTGGAAATTCATTTGGGAAGAAAAGATTGGGATTCAAGGATGTGAAAACTATGAAATATTTATAAGGTAAGAAATGCTTTCAGTTTCAAATTTAGGGAAAGAAAAGTGAAGTTCAAAATCATTAAAGGCTATCCAGATATAGTTTCACTTGAAAAAGGAAAAAGAAATGATTGACAACAATCCTTGAAAAGAAAAGAAAAATATATATTTTAGGGAAAGAAAAGTGAAGTTCAAAATCATTAAAGGCTATCCAGATATAGTAATCCTCACAAAAGAAAGAAAAAGGAAAAAGAAAGGATTGAAAACAGTCCAAATGAAAGAAAAAAAGAAATAAAAATGAAAGTGAGGAGAAGCTTAGTGACTTAATATTGCAATCTATAGTCATTCTTGAAATAAATAGAAAACTAGAACTCTTAAAACTCGATGACTAGATAATTTGATGACTACAGAGTTAATTCAATTACTTGATTTTTTTCTAAAAATCTCACTATGATATTTATCTAAATCAAACTTATAGTATTTCTAAATTAAAATATTACTGCAGTAGATCATAACTTTTATATTGTACTAAAATTACTTGAGGACAAGTAATAGTTGAGTTTGGGGGATTTTAACCAAAGTAAAATATATTGAGATTTTTGTACCTCTTTTATACCATTTTTAATGATATTGCACTTTAAAGAAAGGTATTTTTGATGTTTTTTTGCAGGAATGAAGAATTAAGATCAATCGAGCAAAAAGATGCAAAAGGAGCGAATTTGGAGCAAAAAGGACCAAAATGTGGAGAATTACACTAGGGCGCCGACGGCGCCATCGNTGTTGTGCTTTCCCCATGAGTTCTGAGTAATTTTCTCTGTCTTTCTCCTTGTCTCGAGGTTTATGAAATGGTGATTTGAATTGGTGAAGCCATAAAAATGTTTAAGAAATTGTGATGATCTTTTCACTTCAATCTTAATTTACTTTCAATCTGGCCAATTAATTTGTTAAAATATGTTGAGTTTTACAACTAAAGTGAAAGTTACATCCAAGATTCTGGGAGGTCAAAGCCCATGGAAGTTGGGTGCAAATAAATAGAGAAATATTACTATCAGGTGTAGAATTGGAGATTTTAGAGTGACAGACTAAAATCCTCAATTTGGTCCTATCGTTTGGGTGCTGATGTGTAGATGTTAGCCCTTAGGTGAGGGGAACGTGGAAACTCTGAAGTGAGAGCCGATATCCTCTCAACCTAGCCGCAGAATCAACAACGAAGCATAGGATTAGTCAATGTTCTTTATGCCTGGACCAAAGGGTAAAGAATAGGTATGCTCCCATGCATAGGATTAGTCAATGTTCTTTATGCCTGGACCAAAGGGTAAAGAATATGTATGCTCCTACTTGGCACAATATAAATTGAACTAATTCATTTTATCCATTCACTGTAATTTCTTGACAAGGAGAGTAGGATTAGTCAATGTTCTTTATGTCTGGACCAAAGGGTAAAGAATAGGTATGCTCCTATTTGGCACAATATAAATTGAACTAATTCATTTTATCCATTCACCATAATTTCTTGACAAGGAGAAGTCAATTTGAACTAATTCACTTTATCCATTCACTTTAATTTCTTGACAAGGAGAAGGATGCTTCAAAATTGAACTGATTCACTTTATTCATTCACTATAATTTAGAATAGTTATGCTCCTATTTGGCACAATATAAATTGAACTAATTCATTTTATCCATTCACTATAATTTCTGTGCTCCTATTTGGCACAATACAATTTGAACTGATTCACTTTATCCATTCACTATAATTTCTTGGGAGAAAGATGCTTTCTTATATTGAATATCACATTTAAACTCTCATTAGTATCATTCGTTATTTAATAGGAGAACTTATTTATTAGTTATCCAAAGTATCTACTTATTTTAATTGCCTATTAGTGACAGATAAGAAAATTGAACGCCGTCGTTGTAGTTGAAGTATTACTTTTTATTAAGCCTTAGTCCGTAGTATTTTATTTCTCCATGTGGGATCAATAACTAGGACTCCATTAGAGCCCTATATTACTTGAGTGATACGTATACTTGCATTGACAAACGATAACTAGAACTCTATTAGAGCTCTATACTATTTGAGCAATACGTATACTTGCATTGAAAAATTTGACTTTGACATTATTGAATATTATATCTATCCATCTTTATTAAATCAAACACACATATATAAAAAGTCGCAGTCAAGATTTTGACACCGTTGCTGGAATTTAAATCTTCTAGTAGTGTCATCAAATTCTTGTAATTGTCGATTTACAAAAAGAAAAAGATTAGTCACCGAACCTTAGCAGTGAGGGTAGCCCTTCTTGCTTCTGACAGCTGACCACATCCATCAGAGGACCCTCAAAGTCCATGTAGACTTAGCTAAAGTACATGTCAAAGTCTATGGTGCTGCCATACGATGCCCTTTCCTCATTGAGTGTGAGGTTCCACCGATCTTTAAAAGCAAAGATCATCCTCTGGCCTAACATTTCTCTGCAGACGATAGGAAAAATATAAGTGAACTGAAACATAGTGTGAACAAGAATAAAACAAAGTGTTTATTAAAGAAAATTTTAGTTTTATGTTGGTGAGAAAACCATTTTTTTATGTGTATGTTTCATTTAATTTAGTAGAATATCAAGTTTAAAAGAGAAAATTGGAGTGTGTAATTTCAGAAATTTCATTAAATTGAGGTTAATGTTGTTACAAAATTTTGGACCCAATCACAGACAATTGGCCAAATAGATAACCCAAGAACAATTTAAATTTCAAATTTTCAATTCAAGCGATGTCAAGCAATATCAGGTTGTGTGGTATGTCTTCAAGTATAGTCCATTGATCGACAACATGGGTCTTTCACCACGAAAATTCACTAGCTGGTGGACTCCTCCTACGTAGACATTTTCAACGACAAATGGTCCCTCCCAAGTTGGCTCAAATTTTCCACCTATCTTGCGGCCTGTAAGAATGGGTCTTTTGAGCGCGAGGACAAGGTCACCAACTTTGAACGTCCTTGGGCGGACCAATCTGTCATGGGCTTGTACCATCTTTGCCTGATAAAGCTTCAAATGTTATTTTGCTTCAAGTTATTTTCCCTCAAGACTCTCTAATTCTTTAAGTTCGAGCTTTGCACTTTCTTCCATTGTAAGTTTGTTGGTGATAACGACTCTGAGAGACGGTGTCTGAAATTTTAATGGTAGTATTGCGTCGGACCAGTACACGAGCATGTAAGGTGTGCACTAACTGGGAGTCCTGAACATTGTCCGATAAGGCCAAAAAGCCTCTAGTAACTTGTTGTGCCAATCACTTTTATTTTCATCTAGTGTTTTCTTTAAAATCTGTACCAATATCTTATTGAAGGCTTCAGCCAGACCATTTCCTCTAGGATAGTAAATTGTAGAGTATCTTGCATCTATCCCATGTCGTTTGACGAAATTGTTGAATTTGGTTCTTTTAAAGGCTGTCACATTGTCGGAAATTATTCTTCATGATACTCCAAAATGGTAGATGACTTGGCTTTTGATAAATTGAAGGGTGTGTTGTGCCATGACCTCTTGTAACGACACTGCCTCTGCCCATTTAGAGAAATAATCTGCAGCGACAAGGATAAATTTGTATCCTTTGGAGGATGGGGGTTCTATCGGTACTATTATGTCCGTGCCCCAACACTCAAATGGCCATGAGGCAATCATTGGGTGTAGCACATTCGGAGGTTGGTGTAATACCACCCCATGCACATGACACTGGTGACATCTTCTGGCTGTATCCATGTAGTCGAACAACATTGATAGCCAATAATATCCGAGTCTCTTGATCTTCATTTTCATCTTTAGCCCTGACTGATGAGTGTCACACAATTCGACATGTACTTCTTTAACAATATTTTGTGCTTCTGTTTTGCCTAAACATCGTAGCCACATCTGGTCGAATGATCTCCCGTACAGGACATCACCTACTAGAGCGTATGACGTAGCCCTTTTTGTAATGTGATGTTCCTTAGACTTGTCTTCTGGTAGCTTTCTAGTACGCAAACATTCTATTAATGGCTTGCACCAATCTTCATTGATATCCGCAATCATAATTATTGTTTCTTCTTCTTTCCTGATCTTCTGTAGAGTTTTGAGGTCGATCTAAGACAAAACTTGTCTTCCTTGTACTGTGATATCAATGGAATCCTCCGGGAGACATGCCAATTCTTTTGCAAGTCTTACCACAGCGTCAACATGGGCTTTATCTCCCCTATGAATCCAATAGAAACTTACATTGGGAATCTGTTCCAGTAACTTGATCGTGTACTGATGGTATTCTGCTAGTCTTGGTTTCAAAATCTTGTGTTGTCCAGCGACTTGCTGGATGAAGAGTTGTGAGTCGCCGTAGATGGCAATGTCTATTATATTCATCGAGATTGCCAATGCTTCATATTTTGCTTCATTGTTGGTACATGGTTCTGTGATGTGGTATGAGAACCTCAGCATACTCTTATTTGGCATTATAAAGATCAAACCAATACCTTCTTTGCCTGGTATAACTGTGCCTGATCCTTTATCCTTTCTAGCTGATGAAGCTCCGTCGAAGTACATTTCCCAGCGTTGCACACTGGAGAATTCCATTTGTAGTATCAGCTCATCTGGTAGTTCATCATTAAGTGGGGACCCAGCTGTAAGTGGGTGTGCAGTGAGAAAGTCTGCTAAAATTTGTCCCTTGATAGCACAAAGGGGAACAAAAGTTATATCAAATTGCAATAAGATCATTAACTATCTTGCTAGACATCCAGAGAGTGTTGGTTGGGTCATCAAATATTGCAATGGATTGACTTTTGAAATTAGGGTAATCTTATGAGAAAACATGAATTTCTAAGCTTTTGGGTGGCGAAAATCAAGGCTAGACAATGTTTCTTAATAGGTGGATACCTTATCTCCATCGGTATTAGGCGGTGACTCAAGTAGTAGAGTGTGTTTTCCTTACCCTCGTCATTGACTTGGGCTAAAAGGGCTCCAAGAGAGTCGTCTAAAGCCGCTGTATAAAGTATCAAAGGCTTCCCTGGGATAGGGGCAGCCAAAATAAGAGATGACATTAAATATTACTTAACGTCCTCAAAGGTTTACTAGCATTTCTCTTCCCAAATGAATTTGGCATCCTTTTTAATTAATGCCGAGAAGGGTTGACACCTACATGAGAGATTAGAAATAAAGCGTCTCAGATATGCCAACTTCCCGTGGAAGGAACGTAGTTGCTTTAAGGTTATAGGTGGAGGCATTTTCAAGATAGCTTTAATCTTCCGCGACGACGGACAACAAATCCTAGAAAATTCCCAGAGGTAACACAGAAGGCTCACTTTAAGGGATTCATTTTATGATTATATCATCGTAATCATTCAAACACAATCCTTAAATTGTACAAAGGGCCTATTTTTTGCTTTCTCTTGTTGACCAAATCTTCCACGTAACATTCCACTTGATTGTGAATGAGATCATCAAAAATATTTGTCATTGCACGTTGATATGTTGCTCCAGCATTCTTCAATCCAAATGACATCACTGTGTAACAAAAAATCCTGATAGGTGTTCTGAAGGCTGTAAATGCTGCATCCTCGTGAGCCACCTTGATTTGGTTGTATCCCGATGATCCGTCCATAAAAGAGAAGATTTCATGTGTATAAGCGATGTCCACCATCATTTCTGGTATTGGTAATGAGAATTCGTCTTTTGGACATGATTTGTTCAAATCTCTGAAGTCAACACAAACACATATTTGTGCATTTTTCTTCTTAACAGGGACAATGTTAGCAAAACATGTGGGTTATTGCTCTTCTTTTACAAAGTTAGAATCTATTAATTTCTTCACCTCAGCGATGACTTGCTGTTCTATTTTGAATTGCATTCTTCTAGGAGCTTGTTTCACTGGGTGATATCTTTGGCTACCCCGAGTTTATGAACTGCAATCTTAACTGACAGTCCAGGCATTTTATCATAGTTCCATGCGAAGCAATCTTTTAATTATGTTAGCAATTTGATTAGTTGTAAAGATTCTTCATCGTTGAGTAGAGAACTTATAAATGTTGGTTGGGGTTTTTCTCCAGTCCTTAGGTTAATTTCCTTCAATTCATCAACTGTTGATTTAATTTCCTCCTCAAATTCTGGCGGAGAATTTTCTATCAGCTGATGAGTAGATTCATCCTCCATATTAAGACAATGCCCTTTTGATTAACCAGTAACAACCACAAAAAAATTTTGAATCATCAACTGGTCCGACTGTATCAAATCCGAGACCCTCTTTGAAGTTGGGAGTTTGACTTTTAACATTCCATAATTTTTTAAACAGTTATAATTTATCTTTCGGTATTTGTTTTGATAAATGTCCTTGTTGAATTAACTTTTGTACACAAGGAAAAAAATAACCAAAAGGCAATTCCATTAATTCATTAGGATCATTATCCAAGTTTACATGATTTTCATGATCAGTAGAGGTAGAAGCACCAACTTCATCAATTGAGAACAATTGTAGATCTCCCTTGATGCAATATTCTTGTCCTTCTTTGTAGTACTTGATGCATTAGTGTATAGATAATGGAATCATGTTGTGTTCATGAATCAACGGTTGACGCAGTAGAGCGTTGAAAGAGGTCTCAGCGTCGATGATATGAAACTTAGCGGTTGTTACTAGTTCTCAAACCTTCATAAGAAATGTAATGGATCCAATGGCTCTCTCTCACTTTTGTTTGAATCCTCTTTGCATCATTTTATCGGTCGTAAGTGCTTCAGTTTCAATATCCAAATAGGCCAATGTCCGTAGACTCATCAAGTTAAGTGATGCTCAAGGATCTACTAAAACTCTAGACAACACAAATCTACCAATGTTAACAGATATGTAGAGTGGATGATCAGCAAATCTTCATCTGTGAAGGTTACCCCAGACTATTCCTTCAAAGAGCAAACTTCATTTGAGGAAGTGCTGGCCAACTGTGCTAAACAAATCTCTCGATCAAGCAAGGTTGTAACTAGAGACTCTCTCATCTCGTTTGATAGGATCAGAGCATCGTAGATGCTTAATTTTGCCAATAACTTCCTAAGATGAGCTAGCACATTGTAATCCACTTTGTATGATCCTCAAATTTTATCTTGGTTATGTGGTTCTTCCACTGGTGGAGGTGGAGGTAGTTCTTTTCAAATATATATTTGTTTTCCTTTAATTATTGGGGGTAATACTCTCCCACTTCTTCAGTTCACCTCTGTAATTTTTTCTTCTTGAGATATCATTATTGAATCCTTCGATTTTTCTTCTTTGTCGGAAAGATCCAAGTTGAAGGCAAGTGGTGCACGGTGGTCCTCGAGAATTGGTTCCTCACTCTCGGTGCTTTTGTAAGTGGTATCATCAATGTCTTCTTAAGTTTTATTAGCAAGTTCATCGGACTCAAGTAAAATTTGAGGTTCATTTTGAGAATTGAGATCGAGGCTAGATTGGTCAAAATCAGTTACAATATCACTAGAAATAGTTAAAACGTAACCAAAATCACAATCATTATATTCACAATGCCCCGAAGGGGTAAAAAGATAATCATACAAAGTCAGGGGTTTGAGGATTTTCTTCCCCGAATCCGAAACAACTAATCTAGTAGAGGCAACCCCTATCCTATCCCCTATGCTATCAATCTTTATAGTGGTGTTATTCTTCTTTTTTGTCTTTCACAACGATGAATCTCTCGGTGAAATCTTCATCTCAGGTTTGGAAGGTTGATGATTCTAAACATAGGCTTATTTTGAAGCATTCTGGATTTGGTTCAATATTTTCTTAGATGATTTGCTCCAGACTGCATTCCATCCATCTTCTCCAGTATATGTGTAAGATTGTTTTGATCTATCCTGAATTTGGTTTAGGACCCTTTTAAGCTTATCCCAAGTCATACTCCATCCATCTTCTCTAGTATATAGATCAATTGGAGAGATTGGCTCAGCTGAAATCATATTTATGGAACACTTGAAGGTTCTTTTAAATATTCTTTTGGGATAGTTATATTTCCTTCTCTAAGATTCTTGTCGAGGTGTGCCCAAGCAACCTCTGGTATGGGCAATAATTTGGTTCATCCTTCTTGTCGACCTCTTTGAGTTTATTTGGATCTAGTAGTATGAACTTAGGTTTCTTCATCAGACTTCTGAACATCTTGGATATGGCTTCTTCTTTGAAAGAATACAACATTTTCTGTCATTTTGCCAAAGATATTCTCTTATTCTCTATTCAGGATGATCCTCTTTGAGGTCATCGCTGGTTGGACTGGCTACTCTGTTTATGAGCATGCTGTAAAAATTGGCGAGTATTTTTTGGATATATCTTCATTAGTTGTTTTCCTTTACGGATAGTCGCTACTGTTCCTAAATTCTTTTCAAATACTTTGGTTGCCTTGGATTTCTCATGAGAATCCATATGTTTTATTTCTTCTTGAAGACTGTTGACTTTGTTAAGTAACTTCTTGAAGGATTTAATGGTGAGTCCCTTGAGCATGAAAGCTACTGGCCCGTAAATGTTTCTAAGTAAAATCTCAATTATGTGATGTTCTTGTAGCTAAGTTTCACACTTCACGCTAAGGTTTCTCCACCTCAAGATGTAATCCACCAAAGTCTCATTGTGCCTTTACTTTTCCGTCATGAGCTCTCCTATAGAGACATGGTGTTGCACTTCGGCAAGTCTCTTTACAATTAATTGTTCCATCTCAACAAACGTCTTAACTGATCCATTGGGTAAATCAGCATAACAATCGAAAGCAATCCATGACAGGATGCTGACAAATTGTTGGAAGAGTAAATCTTTGTTACTTCTTGTATTGCCACAACTGGCTCGAAAATGTGCTATGCGCTGTCTGGGATTTCCAGTCCTATCAAATATCTTAAAGTTTGGGGACACAAAATCATTGTGGAATGGTACGACATGAAATTCATTTGGGTAAGGTCTACCCTTTAAAACCAATGCACCACCTTTAGATTTGGTTAAGGCCTCCCGAACTTGCTCGAACATTTGTTTAAATTCCTTCTCTAGCATGGCGTTCGATGGAGAATCCTTCTTTAGTTGCGCATCCCGGTTTGCTGAGGCAGCTTCTCTTCTTTCATCTGTAATATGTATAATTTCTAATTGGTTGACCTCTGGAGAGGCTAACTGTGGGGTTCGAGATTTTCCTTGAATTTTTTCCATGGAGGTCATAGTTGCGACCATCTCTTCTATTCTTTTCTCCAATTGGCTGACTTGCTCATCCCTTAGGAGGATAGCCCTACGTAGGTCTTCTACGGAGTTCTCTTTGATGAGAGGTTGAGCCTCACGCACAAATGTAGCGGCCCTGGTCTCGATAACATTGACATCCATGAAATCTTCTTTGAGGTAATCATTATAATCAAAGTCTTCATCATCATCGATGGAGACTCCATGTTCCCAATCCAACTCAAAAATCTTGACCCTGAGCTTTTCAATTTTTTCTTCAATTATTGATTCTTGAATTACCTTAAGATCTAGAGAACCCTGCTGGACCTCCTCGTCTTGTTCTTTCATCTTGCTGGCAATTGCTATGACATTGTGAAATACTTCGGACCCTGGCTTCATCCCATGACCTTGCCTCGCAGGCTCACCGGGCCGTATCAGTGCAACAATTTTGGGTACCTACACCTTCTTCTTTGACGGTGATGTCTTAAGACGAAATGTCTCAGCAGAAACATCGGTATGTCAAAGAGAGGTATGCTCCCATGGTGCAGATCAAATACAATATTGGTTAATCTCTTCATCTTTTCCTTTGAAACTTTAGGAATATCCTTGTAATGTGTGATAGGTAGAAATCTTGGACCCAGTCATGACTTAGCTGGTTGACAACCTACTTTCCTATTAATGGTAGAATCAATGGTAACTATGGCGGTAACAACTCTTCTCCCTAAGTGGAACCAGACAGGAATACTAGCAGGCAAAGCTTCAATTGATTTCTGAGGTCGTCTGGTAGATTTGACATTCTTTAAAATTTCTTTCTTCATGTGAGGGGATACTACACGTCCCACTCGTTTGAGTAGTTCACTAACTGAGCAACCTTCCTTGATATTTAGCCTCTTAAAAACTAAACTGACTCGGGCGATAAGAGTGGACTTATTTCTCTCCTCACCATGTCCATGAAGTGATGGTAAAGTAACCGCAATTTTATGGATACTCTCGTACCCATTGGTACCCATTAAAGGATGGAATCCACTTCCTCGCAGGATTGGATATATTTCCAGTAATCTCGAATCATCATGTTGAGGATCTTCCTCAACAGGTATCTCCTTAGGAGTCTTGGCTTTAGTAGCCCTCCTATTACGGTTTCCATTTAGGTTCAAGTTAGCAGTGTAGTCTTTGAACTTGATCTGATTTCAAATACTGATGGTAAGATAGTCAATCCCTCAATCGAATCTTTAATGATCATAACTTCTTTTCCCTTAGCAGCAGCGGGAACAACAAGCTTGGTGGGTGTTGTGATGGCAGTAGTCTTGACCCTCTTACAAGAGGTAAGTCTTGAAGGAAGTTCATGTTAAATTCAACAGATGGCTCCTGAACTTTTAGAGCAGCAACTTTCATTATGACTAACGGGGCTTTCCCAAGAACGACCTCCAGATTTTCAAAAACTGCTCCAAACTTGATGGTGCGAGTGACATTGCGAGCGTCGCAGCTCGTCAGCAGGTTGTTAGAATGAGAGAGCGTTGGGCGCTCCATTGCAGCAGTTTCCAAAAGAAAGCTCTAGGGTTAACTACTTGGCTAATACCTCGTAATCTTAGTGCAAGCACTAAAGTTTAATAGAGGTCGATTTGTAGATTGGGAAAGTTTTCTTTTTTTTATTTAGTTTATGGTGAGTTTTAAAATTTTAGTGAAAGTAGTTCAAAGGTAGAAAAATTTGATTAATATAAGGAAATTTTAAAAGCACACGCAGCACGACACAATTTGATTTAATTTGCAAAATAGCAAATCAAAGTCGAAAAGAAGATGTAAAGTGTTTAGGACCCAGTACGGACCAACTTAACAACGAATAATACTCAGGTGGAACTAGTCCACCAACACACCTATTGGGGCCTGACCCCACATGAAGATTAAAAAGTCTTTAATGGCCTCTTGAACCTTTCTGTTCAAAGGTGATTGAATAGATGGTCCTGAAGTCCAAAAGAGTTGACCGCACTTTCCCAAGATAAAAATGGTTCAAGCATGACAATGAAAGAAGGGCAATTTGGTTCATAAGGGCCATGAACACATTACTGATGTATGGGATAATATCTCTTGATTAAAATGGGGAGAAAAGGTGGTCCCCAATGGAGTTGCCAGAAGCTGTCGGCACTATTTTAGTTGAGGAGTTGCTCATTAGAAGCTGTTGGTTGCTGAAATCGAAATCCCATTGCTCGCTTCCGAAGGAAATTTTAATATATATATATATATATATATAGTTTAGAAAAAAAATATGAAATCAAACTGATCTCATATTTTATGTAGTTTAAACGAAAGAGCACTATACCTCAAACCCTGTATCTATCCCGAAGGATAAACACAAGACTTGAGGGTGACACTCGATCAAATAAACTAAGAAATATATGACATCTATTTGGTCTGCGAAACCATTTTATTTGCTGACAAGTTCTCTTATTTAACATGAAGAATTAAATAAGGTTTATTTTAAGCTGGGCTCAGACTAGCTTCCTACAAGGGAAAGCCCCTATAGCTAATTACATCTTAGATAATCGAAGTCAGCTAACAAAACTCTCGATAAAAAATCAGGGAATAATATCTTCAAGGAGTTCAAAAGGATAGGACTTTTCAACGAAATCAGGCAAAGATGTGTGAAATGGGATTGACTCAAATTTGGAACATTTTATTTTTGGAATCCAAAGGAGGAAGAACTAAGGGATGTCATAAATCTAAAGGAGAACCTCTGTGACTTCCCAATCTATCCTATTGTTTGGCTTCAGTTTTGAGGAGAAATTATTTGAATGTTTAATCCTGCCAATTTTATTAGTTAGGGTTTACATTCGTGTGAAACAATCACACAAATAGCCTGGAAGATGTGAGGATTTAGGTCATGATGAACAATAAACTTGGATTACTAAGGCGATTTAGGGCTTATATTGTATAGTAGAGTTGTACAAAGGCCTAAAGATAAGGTGAGTATTTATGTTGCATAAGCAAACAACCTTGAAATCCTATGGCTTGTTGTTTAATTTTAAGGAAAGAAATGGTGTAGCTGGGGAAGACAGGTTTTGTTGTTTAAGTAGGTCGTGCTGCCCACAATGCTAGCGCCAAGCTCCTCGTCATGGCAAGTTTAAGTTTTCTAGTGTGTCAAGTTATGATGTCAAATCAGGGGGCCCTATGGTTGTAGTTCTTTAAAAAAAATTTTGGGGGCATGTTAAAGTTGATTAGAGCTACACCGGTTAGGATCCTACGTTTCTCTCGTTCCGGTCTCACTATTTTCTATTGCATTCACTTAGTCTAAATGAATTTACTAAACTCAACTTAATGAGTTCCATACTTTCATTGAGCCTGTAGGAAGACTCGTTAGCAACTGTAGGTTACCTCCTCCGAGGGATTCCCGATCATCGGATAGAGACGTCTTAATTTAGTTGTAGTTGTTATTTTTGTGATGTTTGTGATTAAATTTTGAGTTGTCTTATATTTAGAGTGTTGTGGCGGTGGATTTTATCTTGGTTGATTTTAATTTTGGTTTTAGTTTTGTGGCTATCCTAGTAGTTTTGGTTTTCATGCAGGGTGACATCGTTGTTTAGAATGCAAGTTTGTATTTTGATTATACATGCGGGTGAGTAAGTACAATAACATATTAAGAAGTATGGGAAACCAAAAAAGCAAGTAAATAAATCACAATAAACGTGTACCTAAATGATCTTCTCGTCATCTCCAACTGAAACTCAAAATGCATGTAAGGGCATTTTATGTAAAGCAAGAAAAATGAGGTTCCTAGATTATATCTTCATGAGTCCTTAATGGTTTGATTATGAATGATTTTATTAAGCAAAACATTTCAAGTTTAGTAGACCTCCGAGGTATCCAACAAGTCAGGAGAAAAAGGCAAGTCCGTGCTTTCCCCTCACCGCCTCGTGAAAAGTCTCGAGCTCATTTAAACTTATTAGATTTATTAATAATCCATCCAATAAATATTTCTAGTGTTCAATGAACAATGATGTTTCAATTATCCCTAAGAATAGGGTGATTATCATTTATCATTCAATTTGAGAATTACGCAGGTGAAGACCTTAAAGGGGCAAGTTAGTGTTATTAAAACACTTAGCCAATTTTGGTTTTAAATTGGGCTTGTAGTGTTCAATTTCTAGTTTTATTCACTTTTCTAATCCTCATTTAACCAAATTTGATTTGTCTTAGGTCACTACTAAGCACTTAAGACTTTGGTGGTTCTCTTAGACATTTTGAAAGAGATTAAATTTTAAGTGACAATAATTCATCATCAAAACATTTGAATGTCACTTGAACATCAAATAGAGGTATTAAATTAATGAGTTATTAACACCCAAAATCATACTCCTACGTCTAAGAACATTGAATCTGGTAGACTTCCAAATTTTAATCATCTAGAAAATTTCAAATTTATCCTTTGATTGGAAAAAGAGAGATTGGTTTCTACCAATTAATCCTTTGTGTTTCAATTATCAAAATATGTTAATTAAGATCAAAAGTTGCCCATTTCCCTTTCTTGAATTAAGCTTAAATGTTAATTAAGGCTAAATTTCTAAAATTACACTTTTGCCCCTAAGGCTCTTTCACTTCATAATTCATCAAATTTAATTCAAATGACTTTGGAGTTTTCATTTCACCTTACTCATGGGTTGATTAAGATATCAGATAAGAAAATGAGATTTTTCAAATTTTAATTTAATTTATATATTTATTTATACACAAGAATAGGATTTTTCAAAGAAAATTCTATAACCTGACCAAGGCAAAGCCTAATCTATTGAAATTTTTATTGAAGGTAGTCTTAGACCAGAGAACCACTTGGCCAAAATTTCATAATTTTTTGAGTTTTATTTGACTTATTAAAATTATTTTAAATTCTGTAGTATTAATTAATTATAAAATAGTTAATGTGGAAAATTAAGTTTTACATTTTTATTAAATCTCTATAAGGTCAAGGAACCCAAAGAAATAAATTTTACATTTTTAAATTTTTTTTGAATTATTAGAATTTTTTAAGTGAAAGGTTAAGAAAAATTCATTTTTAGCCTTTAAAAATTATTTTAATCTTTAAAATTCAATATCCTCACTTAGAAAATTAGGAAAAATATTAAAATTACCTCTAAGTGCTTAGGAAATAATTTAAAATATTTTCATAAATTTTATTAATGTTTTTATTTTTATTAATTTTTAATTATTTAAATATTAAAATAGGCTTCAAAAATGAAGTTTTTATTTTATTTACAATNGAGAAATTAATGTTACATTTTTTTAATTTGTTTTGAATTATTAGAATTTTTTAAGTGAAAGATTAAGAAAAATTCATTTTTAGCCTTTAAAAATTATTTTAATTTTTAAAATTCAATATACTCATATAGAAAATTAGAAAAAATATTAAAATTACCTATAAGTGCTTAGGAAATAATTTAAAATATTTTCTTAAATTTTATTAATGTTTTTATTTTTATTAATTTTTTAATTATTTAAATATTAAAATAGGCTTCAAAAATGAAGTTTTTATTTTATTTACAATTTTATTTTTAGAAAATTTCTCTAATCACAGAGAACTCCTAAAACCAATTTTTATAAATTTTTGAGTTATATTTTAACTATTAAAAATCATTTTAGTGTCAAAAATGACACTTAACTTAGAAAATCAAGTTAAGTTATCAAATGAGCTCCAAATATTTTGAAATTTTTCTAAGGAGCCCTCTAAACTTCAAGTTACAGTAGAGATTTAAAATCAAGTCATTTAGATGTTCATATTTTCTAAATTAATTTTCTTTGTGTTTTAGGGTTTTGTGAGAGTTAAGTGTGTTCTTAATGACTCAGCTTATGAAATATTTTCCAAAAGGTTCTCTGGTCATAATAAACTTTCCAATTTTTTTTTAGATTTTTCTAATCAACATGGTAATTATTATGATTAATTTATGCAAGTAATAAACATAAACTTGNTCCTCTAAACTTCAAGTTACAGTAGAGATTTAAAATCAAGTCGTTTAGATGTTTATATTTCCTAAATTAACTTTCTTTGTGTTTTAGGGTTTTGTGAGAGTTAAGTGTGTTCTTAATGACTTAGCTTATGAAATATTTTCCAAAAGGTTCTCTGGTCATAATAAACTTTCCAAATTTTTTTTAGATTTTTCTAATCAACATGGTAATTATTATGATTAATTTATGCAAGTAATAAACATAAACTTGGAAAATATGGATCTTTGTCTAGAGATTTTCTCTGATCTTGGAAAAATTAGGGAATATCTCTAAAAAAAGAGGCAACAACATGCCAAAACATCAAGCCATGGTAAAATTTCTACATGCATGGAGAGCTAAAATACTCAAATCAGTATTTAATTAATTAAAAATAAAATATTTGTTAAATAAACTTCAAACCATTTCCACATTGTTCTCCTCTATCCATTGAGCACTAGGATATTTTTATTTTATTTTTGTGATTTTTCTACACCAAGATATGAATTTTTTAAGGTATGAAGCNTATCAAGCCATGATAAAATTTCTACATGCATGGAGAGTTAAAATACTCAAATCAGTATTTAATTAATTAAAAATAAAATATTTGTTAAATAAAATTCAAACCATTTCCACATTGTTCTCCTCTATTCACTGAGCACTAGGATTTTTTTATTTTATTTTTGTGATTTTTCTACACCAAGATATGAATTTTGTAAGTTATGAAGCATTTTCTGAATTATTTAATTTCCTATTTATCTACTTAAACATGCGGTGCCACGCAATCATATGACGGCTCCGAAGACCTGCGTGGTGCACTCTGGTTGGATGCCACCTTCCACGTAGCCGCTGACTCGGCCCGTGCTTTATGAACCACGCTCCCATCTGATGCATTCAGAGCCCTCCATTTGATACATGAACGATCCAACAGCTCCACGTCATCGTCCCCAAATAGTGTGAACCCGTGACTGTTAACATTAAAATTCTAAGATCTCACTCATTTCTCAACCAAATGACCTCAGGTTTGATCCTATGGACTCGTCTAAGTGTGATGAACACATCCATAAAGTAAACATGTCATTAAACTAACCTTAATTAAATGGAGAATCAAAATAGGCTTGAAAAGAGGGGAAGTTCAATCCCTTTGCTCTGAGAAGGGAAGCTTCAATCAAAGTTGCTCGACACATTTGTAGAGGTACAAGGAGGCTAGGGATTGAGCCTCTAGTCGTGGTGAAAGGTCTAGACCCAAATTCGATCAAGGCTAAATTTGGCTGTTGATCAAAGTCTAGTGAAGAGGCTCTCTATGAGGGGGTTTTAGATGGGGCTTTGTCTTCTTTCACTGTGGTGAAGGTGTGGGTGAGTTTAATTAGATTTTTGTGCACTATGGAGGTGTGGAGAGTTTTGTCCTATCTCTGGGAAAGATTTGAGCTCAAAAATTGAACTCCGACAAGTGGAAATAAGGCAGAGGAGTGGTTGGGATGCACTGAGGAGGTCTCAAAGAGGATATTGGAGCAATTTAGAGGGGTCTCTTTGAGAAAATTTCAGCACCTCTCTCTTAGCTATGAAGGAGCCACTTTATATCCATGGTCGGAGAGGGGAGCTCAGGGCCTCGTCATGGGTGCAAATGTCTGCCTAGGTGGAGGGCTGGGAACTCTAAGGTTTGATTTTGGTGAGTTGGCCCCTAGGGTTAAGATTGGGTTTGATTCAATGGTGGTGGTCTCAGTTTGGCCATTTTATGGCTACCAAGGTGGTTGGCCGGCTAGGGGGTGGTCACCTCTTGGCTCAGGAAGGTCAGGGGGTGGCTAATGATGATTAACTCCTTATGACAATCAATGATGGAGGAGATTTTGTGGTTAAGCCCTAAAAAACGGAATGAATCACTTAACTCGGGGATCCATTGGTCCATAGCATGCTTTGGTGGATTTGGGGTGGTTTAGACTGGTCCTTATAAGGAGCTTAGTGGTTGTGGAGTCACAAATTTGGTGACTTTAGGGTAGTTAGTCCAATTTTGGTGTATATGTTCAATTTGGGTCCAAATGGCTAAAAGTTGGGTTTGGGTTAGGCTAGCCATGACTTTNGTATGAAGCATTTTCTGAATTATTTTATTTCCTATTTATCTACTTAAACATGCGGTGCCACACAATCATATGACGGCTCCGAAAACCCGCGTGGTGTGCTCTGGTTGGATGCCACCTTCCACGTAGCCACTGACTCGGCCCGTGCTTTATGAACCACGCTCCCATCTGATGCAATCAGAGCCCTCCATTTGATACATGAACGATCCAACAGCTCCACGTCATCATCCCCAAACAGAGTGAAACCGTGACTATTAACATTAAAATCTTAAGATCTCACTCATTTCTCAACCAAATGACCTCAGGTTTGATCCTATAGACTCGTCTAAGTGTGACGAACACATCCATAAAGTAAACATGCCATTAAACTAACCCTAATTAAATGGAGAATCAAAAAAGGCTTGAGAAGAGGGGAAGTTCAATCCCTTTGCTCTGAGAAGGGAAGCTTCAATCAAAGTTGCTCGACACATTTGTAGAGGTACAAGGAGGCTAGGGATTGAGCCTCTGGTCGTGGTGAAAGGTCTAGACCCAAATTCGATGAAGGCTGAATTTGGCTGTTGATCAAAGTCTAGTGAAGAGGCTCTCTATGAGGGGGTTTTAGATGGGGCTTTGTCTTCTTTCACTGTGGTGAAGGTGTGGGTGAGTTTAATTAGATTTTTGTGCACTGTGGAGGTGTGGAGAGTTTTTTCCTATCTCTGGGAAGGATTTGAGCTCAAAAATTGAACTCCGACAAGGGGAAATAAGGCAGAGGAGTGGTTGGGATGCACTGAAGAGGTCTCAAAGAGGATATTGGAGCAATTTAGAGGGTATACTTGAGAAAATTTCAGCACCTCCCTCTTAGCTATGAAGGAGCCACTTTATATCCATGGTCAGAGAGGGGAGCTCAGGGCCTCGTCATGGGTGCAAATGTCTGCCTTGGTGGAGGGTTGGGAACTCTAAGGTTTGATTTTGGTGAGTTGGCCCCTAGGGTGAAGATTGGGTTTGATTTAATGGTGGTGGCTCTCAGTTTGGCCATTTTCTAGCTACCAAGTTGGTTGGCCGGCTAGGGGGTGGTCACCTCTTGGCTAAGGAAGGTCAGTGGGTGGCTAATGATGATTAACTCCCTATGACAATCAATGATGGAGGAGATTTTGTTGTTAAGCCTTAAAAAACGGAATTAATCCTTTTTTGGTAAATCTTATGGAGTTAGTCCCATTTTGGTGTATATGTTCAATTTGGGTCCAAATGGCTAAAAGTTGGGTTTGGGTTAGGCTAGCCATGACTTTGAGCCCAAATTATTGATCACCACTGTGTAGATGATTGTAATGAAGATTTTTGGTGAAGGATTGAAATGATTTTGAGTTCAATTGGGGGTTCAATTTAAAGGATTTTGGAAATTTGGTCACTTTGGGCATGTTGGGCTAGACTTGGGTCTAGATTGGGCTAGGCTTGGGCTAAGTCCAAATTTATTGTTTAAAATGGTCAATAGGAATGTCATGAAGAGTTTTCAACATAAATTGGGTGACAATTTTGGGGCTAAGATAACCAATTTGGTGGAATTTTGAGATATGGCCAATTTTGGGTAAAATTGGGGTTTTTGGACTTAAGTTAAAATTAAATGAAATTGATGCTTCAAAAAGGCTAATTTAGGGTCAATTTTGATGTGTATGATTGTTATCAAGACTTTTCAACATAAATTGTAGCAAATTGAGNTATTTTTGGGTAAAATTGGGGTTTTTGGACTTAACTCAAAATTAAATTAAATTGGTGCTTCAAAAAAGCTAATTTAGGGTCAATTTTGATGTGTATGATTGTTATCAAGACTTTTCAACATAAATTGTAGCAAATTGAGTAGGCTATGGGGTTCAATTCCGTGAGGTTAAGTCATGTAGCCAAAATTGGAGGTTTGACCTAGATCAAAATTGGGCTCAAAGAATGGGCCAATTGAGCTTAGATTTGGTTTAAATTGGTCATATGGAAGGTGAATTTGAGTTTAGGATTGAAATTGAGGGAAATTGGGACCAAATTGATGGACATTTGAGGTAAATTTGAGGAAATTGGGCCTTTAAAGGTAAGTTGAGGGTTTTGGTAAAATGTTCAAATTGGTCAAATTGGGTCCAATTGAGGGTTCCAAATTGGTTTTGGAAACAGTTGGAGTGATTTTGGAAAGTTTGGGGTACCAAGGGTATTTTTGTAATTTTGGCAATTTTGGGGGTATTTTAGTAAATTTGGCATTTTTTGGTAGTTCTGGGTAACTTGGGTATTTTGAAAATTTGTAAAATGATTTTTGAACAAGTTTGTATTTTTTGGGTGGATTTGGGAATTTTTTGAATTCTGGCCAAATTTAGGGCTCCAAGGGTATCTAAGTAATTTGGGGGATTTTGGGGCAAAAGGCCAAGTTGGACAATCTTGGTAGAATTGGGGTGATAACCACCATAAATGAGCTATAGACCAATAAAAACCCTATTTGGGTCCTCTATGTACTTGACTTAGCTAAACCCTAGCTTAGGGCTAGTGGATTTATGGGACCATCTACATGAGTCCCCCAAAGGATAAAGAGATCAAAGTTAGGAAAATTTAGATTTATGGTTGTGAGTGAGAGTGAGTGCAAGTGAGTGCCTAAGCTCTAGAAAAACACCCAGAGTTAACCCTAAGGTCAAACTGTTCTATCTGAACTCATCTTGAGCTCCACCATAATGACCCCACCTACTAAGTGCTAAATGTTAGGACCAATAAGTGTAACTTCAAGTTGAGTAAAGAAAAGAGTAGAATTTCTAATGGTGAGGGTTTCTTTTCTAGTTTTCTAGGATTAGTCAACAGGAAAATCTTATGGCTAGAGCTCAGGCTACTAAAGAGGAAAAACTAAACCTCAACCAAAAGTGAGGTCAACAGTAGTATCCCAATATATATAACTTAAAAAGTTAAATTCTTATTTTTTGCATGATCAAGTTTTTGGTACTACTTCAACGTAAGGAAAGATAAATAAAAAATATAATCAAATACATTTTTATACTGTTACATATAAACAGTTTGGGATATCACCGTCCACATTAAAACCCTAATATCTCGAGCTACACTTGACTAAATCACTTTGGGTTTGATCCTATGGACTCGTCTAAGTGAAATGAACCTTTTCATATGGCTAACCTACCATGAAATGAATTCTAGGCAGATGTAGAATTAAAATAAGCTCGGAAAGGGGGAAAATATTAAACCTTGGTCCAAGAGGGGAAGCCTCAATTGGATGCTTGGAGAAGCTTCGTGGAGGTCCAAAGAACCCGAGGATAAAGCCTCTGGTCTTGGTGAAATGTCTAGACCCAAGTTCGACCAAGGCTGATTTTAGGTGTTGGTCAAAGTCCACTATAGGGTGCTCTGGTGATGAGGCTTTTGTGGGGGATCTTCTTCTCTCAATGTGGGAATGGTGTGGATGCAATCAATTTGAATTTTGTGAAGGTTTTGGAGATGTCCTGTTTCGGCCTTAAATTATGTTTGGGAAATTGGCTTTATTTAGTGGAGGAGAGGGGCGATGAATGGTTTCATTGCACTTAGGAGGTCTTGAATAAGCTCTGAAAGCAATTTGGTAGAGTCTCCCCAAGGAATTTCAAGCTCTCTTGGTTTGGTCATGGAGGGTGGGTTTAAATTGAGGGGGAAGGAGAGGCCACATGGGGAAATTGGTGGGTGCCCTAGCTTGCTTATGTGGATGCCAACAAGGTGCAAAAATTCAATTGGGATGAGACAGTTNTAAGCTCTCTTGGTTTGGTCATGGAGGGTGGGTTTAAATTTAGGGGGAAGGAGAGGCAACATGGGGCAATTGGTGGGTGCCCTAGCTTGCTTATGTGGATGCCAACAAGGTGCAAAAATTCAATTGGGATGAGACAGTTTGGATGGATTTAATTTTGAGTTTTATCCATGGGGGAGCACTTGGGGGTGGCTTTTCTAGCAGCCTAGGTGGCCGGCCGGTCAGGCTATGGTCACCATCTAACTCAAGGAGGTTAGGGCTTGGGTTTGATGAAGTTAATTGTGGTTGTCCATGTGTAAAAGCATTAAATTGAAGTTGTATGAGGAAAGGGATATTTTTGGTCAATTTGGGTCAAGGCAGGGTTCACCTCTCAAGGAAGGTTTGGGTGGTGAGGAGAATCAGATGGCTCAGCTGAAGTGGTGTCAAGAGGTCTCCATCCAAGAAATTTTAGCTAAGCATGGGTNGACTCAGGGAGGTTAGGGCTTGGGTTTGATGAATTTAATTGTGGTTGGCCATGTGTAAAAGCATTAAATTGAATTTGTATGAGGAAAGGGATATTTTTGGTCAATTTGGGTCAAGGCAGGGTTCAGCTCTCAAGGAAGGTTTGGGTGGTTAGGAGAATCAGATGGCTCAGCTGAAGTGGTGTCAAGAGGTCTCCATCCAAGAAATTTTAGCTAAGCATGGGTTTAAGTGATTCATTAAAAGGGTTAAAAAACCATTTTTAAGAGGCTTAAAATTGGCTTGGTCTCTTGCCATTAATAGCTTGATGATGTGGTAAGGCTTTCATGGCTTTTGTATGGCTTGGGAGTAGCTTCATGGCTTGCATGTGCCTTAGCTAATTTTCATGAGAATGGATTTTTGAATTTATAAGATATTTTGGGGGATTTTAGCATGATGCTTGATTTGGAATGATTTGATTTTGAATTTAGGACTTTAGGAATGATTTTAATCAAATAGATGATAAAGGAAAAGAATTGTCATGTTGGCTTTGGATTTGGGCTTTCAAAATAAGATGTAGTGGGCTTGGGCTTTTGAATTTGTGGTTGAATTTGGGCTAAAATTTGTACTAATTGAATATTGAGTTTGGTGTAGGAATATTTCATGAAGTCTTTGGAAGAATTTCAAGTGATTTTGAATTGAGTTGGGGGGATAATTTAATGGATTTAGGCATGCTGTCAAAATTGGGGTTTTTTAATTTGAGTAAAATTGGGCTTACAATTGGGTCAAATTGAGCTTGAATTTTGTTTATATTGGGATTGTGGATGCTGAATTTTTATTTGGAATTGAAATTTGGTGAAGATTGNAATGATAAAGGAAAAGAATTGTCATGTTGGCTTTGGATTTGGGCTTTCGAAATTAGATGTAGTGGGCTTGGGCTTTTGAATTTGTGGTTGAATTTGGGCTAAAATTTGTACTAATTGAATATTGAGTTTGGTGTAGGAATATTTCATGAAGGCTTTGGAAGAACTTCAAGTGATTTTGAATTGCGTTGGGGGGATAATTTAATGGATTTAGGCATGTTGTCAAAATTGGGGCTTTTTAATATGAGTAAAATTAGGCTAACAATTGGGTCAAATTAAGCTTGAATTTTGTTTATATTGGGATTGTGGATGCTGAATTTTTATTTGGAATTGAAATTTGGTGAAGATTGAAGCCACTTGGGCAAACATTGGGGTTAATTTTGGGGCATTTGAGCCTTTAAGGGCAAATTGGGGCTTTTGGTCAAATTGGATTAATTTGGTCAAATTGGGTAATATTGATAATAAAAAATTGAAATTGGGAATATTTGGGATGATTTTGGAATTTTTGGGTCATGAGGGGCATTTTGGTAATTTTGGGGGTATTTTGGGAATTTGGTGATTTTGATGGATTTTAGTCAACTTAGGTAGTGGTGAGTGGTTTGAGATCATTTTTGCACAAATTTGGGTATTTTTATTAATTTTTTGTTTTTTTCAAAAATTAGGATTGTAGAGGTATTTTGTTAATTTGGTGAGTTGGGCTAAAATGGGCAAGTAAGTCGTGAAGCGATGCCAAACCAATAGGAGTCATGTGAGGACTCATCTTGGATGCTTGCTATGCTGGATCTACCCCTCTTATCCAAAGACTAGGGTATAGGCTNGTGGATTTTAGTCAACTTAGGTAGTGGTGAGTGGTTTGAGATCATTTTTGCGCAAATTTGGGTATTTTTATTAATTTTTTTTTTTTCAAAAATTAGGATTGTAGAGGTATTTTGTTAATTTGGTGATTTGGGCTAAAATGGGCAAGTAAGTCATGGAGCGATGCCAAACCAATAGGAGCCATGTGAGGACTCATCTTGGATGCTTGCTATGCTGGATCTACCCCTCTTATCCAAAGACTAGGGTATAGGCTAATTCATATGAGCTCTCCAAAAGGAGATAAGAGACCAACTTAAGGGGTCAGATGGCCTGGGGTAAGTGAAAAAGTGTAGTGTGTTCAAGTTAGCCCCACCAAAACAAGATCGCCTAGGGTTAGTCCTAAGGTCTGACCATCCTATGGGGGACTCCCTTTGAGCTCCTCCATATTGACCCCACCTACTAAGTGCTAGAGGTCAGGACCAACATGTGGAACTTCAAGATGAGTAAAGAAGAGTTTGGAATTTTTAATGGTGAGGGTTCCTTTTCGAGTCATATAGGAATGGTCAATAGGAAAGTCCTATGGCTAGACCCTTGGCTACTAAAGAGGAAAAACTAGACCTCAACCAAAATTGAGGTCAACAGATATATGTGAGAGGAATGTGGTGAAAATGTCTATTGATCTCATCAATAAATTATTATTTTCAAATAATATCCGTTATTGCTCTTATGGTGACTCAAAACCAAACTTTTGTGAACTATATGAAGTGATAAATTTCTTAACTGATGGTGGAGGTGAGCGGAAAGTTATCTAAGAAAATCTGGTTAAATTTCATGCTTCAAAATTTAATAGGATATCAAAATCCAAGAATTTATTCAATTTTGCTAAATTAATGCCTTCTACTAATTTTAAAGATGTGTCCAGGGAGCGAGCCAAACTTTACTATTGCATCCGAAAAGAGTTCCCCATTGATGTAGGATCTATCATTCATTTTAATATTGAAGACACAGTAAAAGGTGAAATAACTGATGGNATATTGAAGACACAATAAAAGGTGAAATAACTGATGGTTTAGGACATCCATCCATTTTCTTTTCCTTATGTTTGAATGTTGGAGTTAACATTTATAATCAAGAAGAGATTCTTCGTCCATTGAAACAAATTTTTGCATCGAAAATTGATTAATACAAATGGCATGTGGATGTTAAGAGGAATTCCAATTTGGGGCAATCAAGTTCTTCTACTCCTTATCAGTCGCCTCCTTCTTTTCAAAAAGTAACATTTGCTCAACATTCAGATCTACGATGTATGTGTGGTTATATTCTCAACTTTTTTTATTTATTTTTCTTCCTTTACAATGACACCAAAAACTTGACTCCAAAGCTTATAAGAGTGCAACTATTATATTTAAATATTGGAATACTACACAAGTATGCATATCGTTATCAAGTAATATAGGAATTTTTTATTAAGCCCCAAATATCAAACCCACAGGGAGTACTAAAAATTTTTAACAAGAAATTAGAGAACAAATTCTACTTTACAAATAATTCTTTCTCAAAGTGTAGGTTCTATAATAGGAATGAAAGTTTGATTCTTTTTGGTAATTTTCTATAATTTAAAATAAAGTATACAACTAACTAAATTTAACTAGATTTTTTATAAAATGAAAGCAACATAAATAAAATATTTTTTTTCTTATCATGATTCAGTAATAAATATAGAAATTCTGTTGTGAAAGTATTTAAATTTTGTTATGCCAAATAGGAGCAATATTATTTTTTACCTTTACTAGAGATGCTATAAAGAACATTGACTAATTCAAAGTTTGAATTATCCTGAACACGAGCTAGGTAGGGAAGCTACTAGCACTCACTATAGAGTTCCCACTTCTCCCTCAACCTAGGGGTTAACAACTCATATCAAGACCTAAAACAATAAATTGAATTGTGGCCTTTAGCCTCTCACCCTAAATTCCTCTAACTCTACACCCTTTAAAGTTTATTTCCCTATTTATTTGCACTCAACCATATGAATTACATTCTCCTCCATACAATCTCATATGATTCCTACCATTAGTTGACTGAGACAATACCATCTCGAATCTTACATATTCTCACAATAAATATTAACATCTTAATTGGACAAATTAAGAAGTAAATGAAGTACAAGGATTAAATTATCTTAGCTTATTCTGACATTTAAGATCAATACCTCACACAAATTCTATTTAACACTTAATTATTTATCATTTTAAGGAAAAAGATTAGAAAACTACTCAGAATTCATTGAGAAAACACGACAACATTTAACTTTAAAAGTAGAAATCATGTAAGCACACAAGAATTCTAAACTAAAACCAAATGTAGTCACAAAGACAAAAACTTATCTCATATTCCTTTCCACCAAACACTTGAAGTTCCTTTGAATCTCTTCCTTTTTCTTAAAATACTCTCTACTAACACCACTACAACTCCTCCCTTTCTTCTCTCCAAAAGCATCCTAATTATTCTATGATGAGATGGGCGGCAGAAAGAAGTCTCAAGGAGGGGGGAGGCTTCAACTCAATCCAATTCCTACTTTTATTATTTTTCAAATGGTGGATTGGTGTCTCTTCAAAAATGTGTCCACATTCAATGAAACTTCCAAAATTTGCCTCCTTTCAATAGTCATTTGAATGTATTTTCATGTCCATTAACTATAATTAACGTTTTTACCAAGAGTTTCTTTAGGCACCCCTTCAAAATTCATCTAAATTCATTGAATTTTGAAATAACTGCTTTTGGAACGTAATTTCAAGGAATTCAGTGCTTAGGTGCGGCCTTCTCTATTTTTCTGGTGCTTAAGTGTCAATCCTGGGTGCTTAGGTGCCACACTTGATTTCACACCTTCTTTATTTTTTATCCAAATTTGATCATTTCTTACATCTTTTGCCAAATTTCATCCATTTAAGTGTACCTGAAAGAAAAACACACAAATGTCTTCCATTAAAGCGCAATCTCTTTAAAATTATGCATAAAAATGTGTAAACAAATGCTATATGTTATAGGTGTATCAAAATCCCCCAAACCTAAAATATTACTTGTCCTCAAGTGACACTCCAATCTTTCAAAACCAAAATAGCTAATTAGGCAAATGATTTTCTTTAGGATACTCTAAAATTTTGATCTAAAAATATAATAGTCCAATTCAAAAAAAAAAAACTTTACTTAATGAGACCAACTTAGAGTTTAGAAATCGTTAATGTAAAGAAGTCTAAAAATATGAGTTCCTATCAAGTTCAGAAAAAATTGTAAATTCTCCAAATATAGGGTTCAGACATTCGATCTTCTCCATTTAAAAATTTTTATTAGGAATAATTATATTTAATATATTATATTCTTAAGCTTAAGATTTCTCAGGTTTTATACTTAAAAAAGATTAGATGTGGAATCAATTTTTGATTGGGCATTAATCATCAAGCTTTTCCACCATTTCTTCACATACCACACTTCACTTTCCTTTTTTTTTCTTTCCCTATATCTTTTTCTTTTTCTTTTTTTTATTTTTATTTTTATTTTTCATTTTTAGGCGACGATTACTATATATGGATAGGCTTTTAATGGCTTTGAATTCCACTCTTCCTTTCCTAAGGCAAAGGATTGATAGATATCCTTAACNGTATCTTTTTTCTTTTTCTTTTTTTCTTATTTTTATTTTTATTTTCATTTTTAGGCGACGATTACTATATCTGGATAGGCTTTTAATGGCTTTGAATTCCACTCTTCCTTTCCTAAGGCAAAGGATTGATAGATATCCTTAACTTAAAAATATAATAATAGTTTTGAAAATTATTTTTAATAAATTAAAAAGTAAGTATTGAAAATAAAAGTCTAATCCTTCTACATTTTTTTAAAAATACAACTTCTCCCACTAAAGATAGTTACACAATATTTATCATTTCTATACTAAAAACATTTTTAAACTTTTTTCTTCATTACTATAAGTTTNTTAAAAGTCTAATCCTTCTACATTTTTTAAAAATACAACTTCTCCCACTAAGGATAGTTACACAATATTTATCATTTCTATACTAAAAACATTTTTAAACTTTTTTCTTCATTACTATAAGTTTCAACTACATTTTCTTACTTATTTCTTTATTCTAAATTTTACTTCCCTAATATAACTTCATACATATAATCATTTTTTTCAAATAAACATAAAATTTATTTGTAGCACATTTGACAACAAATAAATATCAAGTTTTGAAAATTGTTTTTCTTCCTCCCCCCCAAACTTAGATTTTTAATNGTAAGTTTCAACTACATTTTCTTACTTATTTCTTTATTCAAAATTTTACTTCCCTATCATAACTTCATACATATAATCATTTTTTTCAAATAAACATAAAATTTATTTGTAGCACATTTGACAACAAATAAATATCAAGTTTTGAAAATTGTTTTTCTTCCTCCCCCCCAAACTTAGATTTTTAATAAGATAAAACATTTTAACATCATATATATATAGACAAAAATGCAAATTAAAAATAACATTTTTACAGAAATTTTCATACCCTAAACATACACATACATAAATTAAAAACAAGAGTAAAAATTATATGATCAAATTTTAACTTAATTGTAACATATATGAGATTCATTAAACTTCTATGCAGTGGNGATTTTTAATAAGATAAAACATTTTAACATCATATATACATACACAGAAATGCAAATTAAAAATAACATTTTTACAGAAATTTTCATACCCTAAATGTACACATACATAAATTAAAAACAGAAGTAAAAATTATATGATCAAATTTTAACTTAATTGTAACATATATGAGATTCATTAAACTTCTATGCAGTGGNCACTCTCACTTCTCTCCCTCTCCAACACACCTCGAGAAGAATTCACACTAAAACACACCTAGAGAAGAATTCACATCCTTGAAATTGCAGCAACTTGATTTGCTAACATATTAAATGCATCAGATTCATGAATATTGGCTATTTTCCTTGGATTCACCCTCTCAAAAAGCCCTTAAAAAATATTGGTAGACATTTATTCAATTAAAGCATAAGCGACACGAAATGGTTTTGACATCAATGAACTACCAGCAGCGGCATCGATAATAAATCTAAGAAATTCAACTAATCAATTATAAAAAGTTTGAATTTTTAGCAAATCTGGTATATCATGGTGTGGACACTTTCTTAAGAGTTCTTTAAATTATTCCATGGTTCATAAATAGATTCCACTTCAAACTGATTAAAATATGTAATAGAATTTCTAAGCTTCGTAGTTTTTTATGATGGAAAATATTTAATAAGAAATTTTTATGCTAAATCACCCCAAGTTCTAATAGATCTAGGTGCTAACAAAAANGGAAAGAAGTCTCAAGGAGGGGGGAGGCTTCAACTCAATCCAAGTCCTACTTTTATTATTTTTCAAATGGTGGATTGGTGTCTCTTCAAAAATGTGTCCACATTCAATGAAACTTCCAAAATTTGCCTCCTTTCAATAGTCATTTGAATGTATTTTCATGTCCATTAACTATAATTAACGTTTTTACCAAGAGTTTCTTTAGGCACCCCTTCAAAATTCATCTAAATTCATTGAATTTTGAAATAACTGTCTTTGGCACGTAATTTCAAGGAATTCAGCGCTTAGGCGCGGCCTTCTCTATTTTCTTGGTGCTTAAGTGTCAATCCTGGGTGCTTAGGCGCCACACTTGATTTCACACCTTCATTTTTTATCCAAATTTGATCATTTTTTACATCTTTCGCCAAATTTCATCCATTTAAGTGTACCTGAAAGAAAAACACACAAATGTCTTCCATTAAAGCGCAATCTCTTTAAAATTATGCATAAAAATGTGTAAACAAATGCTATATGTTATAGGTGTATCAAAATCCCCCAAACCTAAAATATTACTTGTCCTCAAGTGACACTCCAATCTTTCAAAACCAAAATAGCTAATTATGCAAATGAGTTTCTTTAGGATACTCTAAAATTTTGATCTAGAAATATAATAGTCCAATTCAAAAAAAAACTTTACTTAATGAGACCAACTTAGAGTTTAGAAATCGTTAATGTAAAGAAGTCTAAAAATATAAGTTCCTATCAAGTTCAGAAATATTTGTAAATTCTCCAAATATAGGGTTCAGACATTCGATCTTCTCCACTTAAAATTTTTTATTAGGAATAATTATACTTAATATATTATATTCTTAAGCTTAAGAATTCTGAGGTTTTATACTTAAAAAAGATTAGATGTGGAATCAATTTTTGATTGGGCATTAATCATCAAGCTTTTCCACNTATAAGAGACCAACTTAAGGGGTCAGATGGCCTGGGGTAAGTGAAAAAGTGTAGTGTGTGCAAGTTAGCCCCACGAAAACAAGATCACCCAGGGTTAGTCCTAAGGTCTGACCATCCTATAGGGGACTCCCCTTGAGCTCCTCCATATTGACCCCACCTACTAAGTGCTAGAGGTCAGGACCAACATGTGGAACTTCAAGTTGAGTAAAGAAGAGTTTGGAATTTTTAATGGTGAGGGTTGCTTTTCGAGTCATATAGGAATGGTCAATAGGAAAGTCCTATGGCTAGACCCTAGGCTACTAAAGAGGAAAAACTAGACCTCAACAAAAAATGAGGTCAACAGATATATGTGAGAGGAATGTGGTGAAGATGTCTATTGATCTCATTAATGAATTATTATTTTCAAATAATATCCGTTATTTCTCTTATGCTTACTCAAAACCAAACTTTTGTGAACTATATGAAGTGATAAATTTCTTAACTGATGGTGGAGGTGAGCGGAAAGTTATCTAAGAAAATCTGGTTAAATTTCATGATTCAAAATTTAATAGGATATCAAAATTTTAGAATTTATTCAATTTTGCTAAATTAATGCCTTCTACTAATTTTAAAGATGTGTCCAGGGAGCGAACCAAACTTTACTATTGCATCCGAAAAGAGTTCCCCATTGATGTAGGATCTATCATTCATTTTAGTATTGAAGACACAGTAAAAGGTGAAATAACTGATGGTTTAGGTCATCCATCCATTTTTTTTTCCTTATGTCTGAATGTTGGAGTTAACATTTATAATCAAGAAGAGATTCTTCGTCCATTGAAACAATTTTTTTCATCAAAAATTGATTAATAAAAATGGCATGTGGATGTTAAGAGGAATTCCAATTTTGGGCAATCAAGTTCTTCTACTCCTTATCAATCACCTCCTTCTTTTCAAAAAGTAAAATTTGTTCAACATTCAGATCTACGATGTATGTGTGGTTATATTCTCAAATTTTTTTATTTATTTTTCTTCCTTTACAATGACACCAAAAACTTGACTCCAAAGCTGATAAGAGTGCAACTATTATATTTAAATATTGGAATACTACACAAGTATGCATATCATTATCAAGTTATATAAGAATTTTTGATTAAGCCCCAAATATCAAACCCACAGGGAGTACTAAAAATTTTTAATAAGAAATTAGAGAACAAATTCTACTTTGAAAATAATTCTTTCTCAAAGTGTAGGTTCTATAATAGGAATGAAAGTTTGATTCTTTTTGGTAATTTTCTATAATTTAAAATAAAGTATACAACTAACTAAATTTAACTAGATTTTTTATAAAATGAAAGCAACATAAATAAAATATTTTTTTTCTTATCATGAACCAGTAATAAATATAGAAATTCTGTTGTGAAAGTATTAAATTTTGTTATGCCAAATCGGAGCAATATTATTTTTTACCTTTGCTAGAGATGCTATAAAGAACATTGACTAATTCAAAATTTGATTATCCTGAACACAAGCTAGGTAGGGAAGATACTAGCACTCACTATAGAGTTCCCACTTCTCCCTCAACCTAGCGGCTAACAACTCATATCAAGACTTGAAACAATAAATTGAATTGTGGCCTTTAGCCTCTCACCCTAAATTCATCTAACTCTACACCCTTTAAAGTTTATTTCCCTATTTATTTTCACTCAACCATATGAATTACATTCTCCTCCATACAATCTCATATGATTCCTACCATTAGTTGACTGAGACAATACCATCTCGAATCTTACATATTCTCACAATAAATATTAACATCTTAATTGGACAAATTAAGAAGTAAATGAAGTACAAGGATTAAATTATCTTATCTTATTCCGACATTAAAGATCAATACCTCACACAAATTCTATTTAACACTTAATTATTTATCATTTTAAGGAAAAATATTAGAAAACTACTCAGAATTCATTGAGAAAACACGACAACATTTAACTTTAAAAGTAGAAATCATGTAAGCACACAAGAATTCTAAACTAAAACCAAATGTAGTCACAAAGACAAAAACTTATCTCATATTCCTTTCCACCAAACACTTGAAGTTCCTTTGAATCTCTTCCTTTTTCTTAAAATACTCTCTACTAACACCACTACAACTCCTCCCTTTCTTCTCTCCAAAAGCATCCTAATTATTCTATGATGAGATGGGCGGCGGAAAGAAGTCTCAAGGAGGGGGGAGGCTTCAACTCAATCCAAGTCCTACTTTTATTATTTTTCAAATGGTGGATTGGTGTCTCTTCAAAAATGTGTCCACATTCAATGAAACTTCCAAAATTTGCCTCCTTTCAATAGTCATTTGAATGTATTTTCATGTCCATTAACTATAATTAACGTTTTTACCAAGAGTTTCTTTAGGCACCCCTTCAAAATTCATCTAAATTCATTGAATTTTGAAATAACTGTCTTTGGCACGTAATTTCAAGGAATTCAGCGCTTAGGCGCGGCCTTCTCTATTTTCTTGGTGCTTAAGTGTCAATCCTGGGTGCTTAGGCGCCACACTTGATTTCACACCTTCATTTTTTATCCAAATTTGATCATTTTTTACATCTTTCGCCAAATTTCATCCATTTAAGTGTACCTGAAAGAAAAACACACAAATGTCTTCCATTAAAGCGCAATCTCTTTAAAAGTATGCATAAAAATGTGTAAATAAATGCTATATGTTATAGGTGTATCAAAATCCCCCAAACCTAAAATATTACTTGTCCTCAAGTGACACTCCAATCTTTCAAAACCAAAATAGCTAATTANCATTTTAACATCATATATATATAGACAAAAATGCAAATTAAAAATAACATTTTTACAGAAATTTTCATACCCTAAACATACACATACATAAATTAAAAACAAGAGTAAAAATTATATGATCAAATTTTAACTTAATTGTAACATATATGAGATTCATTAAACTTCTATGCAGTGGAGGATAACATAAAGCAAATAAAAATACACTAACATAAATTGTTAACTGCAACATAAAGAAAATACATCTTAGTAAATTGTAAATTCAAACATGAAGTTTTTAAGTGGAAGTTAATAATAGTCTAAACCTTCCTTATATCTCTGGAATAAGTTCTACACAAACCAATAAAATACAGTAAACAACACAGTTCACAAAATTACTACAAAAAAAAATAAAATATAACTACCCACAATAACATAAATGCATCACAATAGTATCTAACACAAGAAATAACAACACAAAAAATAACAACATTCTAAACAATTACAACACATAACAGAGTAGAAGTTCAATACAACTACAACACATAAAGTTCACAATTTAAATATAAACTATTCAAATCGATCCTCCTCCTTCTCCTCCTCCTCATCATCATCACTATCCTAAAAGCTCTTAGGCTCATATGAAGGGTATTGTGGATATGAAGGACATAACACACTTTGATCACCCTTGATAAGGCTTTCCAAAGATGAGTGATATTTTTCTTCATAGTCACAATGTCTCTTCTTGTAACTATCAATATGTCATATATTGTTCTCCAAATTAAGTACCTTATCTGCAGTATAGTTGATGTTATCTTACATCCTTTGCATAAATTGTGCCTGCGAATCAGAACTAGTAGATTGGCCTTGCAATGTAGATGCTCGCAAAGTACAAACACAAGATGTAGAAGCACTAGAACTTCTTGAAAATCCTCCTCTCCAACCAAATATAGCATGTTCTAAATAATATTTCACATTAACACTCATGATAGGATTTAGTGGCTGCAGAATCTCCTCCCAACTATCAAATCTAACACCAACCTACTCACATAAAGAAAAGATTAAGAATGAAAATCCCGAACCAGCAGTAGTGGCAACTGTAGCAAAACTAGTGATCATCTGATAGATTAAGGATCCAATATCGATCGGCTTAAACAACTAAATACAATAGTTCAGAGTGGCTCTTTCTTCTGCAACTTCATTGAGATGATTTGTAGGGTGTAGACAAGTTGAAATAAAATAGTGTCATGCTTTTGGCATGGCATCNAAACTAGCAGTAGTGGCAACTGTAGCAAAACTAGTGATCATCTGTTAGATTAAGGATCCAATATAGATCGGCTTAAACAACTAAATACAACAGTTCAGAGTGGCTCTTTCTTCTGTAACTTCATTGAGATGATTTGTAGGGTGTAGACAAGTTGAAATAAAATAGTGTCATGCTTTTGGCATGGCATCAAGTTTTGACATAGTGAAATTTACTCTCCATTCATTTGTTATTTCCATAATCCTCTTTCTGTAGTCAACGAAGATATAATCTCATCTAACTCCTCCTCAGTAGAATTATAATTTGAACATGAACACAACACACTTGGGGGCAGCTGGTAAAACAAATTTATTACCTCAGATGAAAAAGCTACTGATTTTCCTTTGACGATAACTTGATCTTTGTTTGCCTCAGGAAGATTAGCATAGAACTCCCAAACCACAGAAATTACCACTAGATCATAATCTTTCCCACTGTCGGCAAACTATTAAATCTTCAACTGATCTGTCTGGATTTTTGAAACACCGCTCAGGAATCGACTTTCTTGATTGCATCACTTCTCTAAATCTATCCTGAGCTTTTGAACTAAAAAATTTACAGGACTCGGAATTGGACTTCCCCTTGCTCCTCTTCATTTTTTGTGTCATTTCTAAAAGTCACATAAAATTCACAATTAATTCTAAACTCAAGTCTAAATAACTAAACTTAACTTTCAAAAGCATAAACTATCATTTCCATATATGTTCCGTAGATTTTTCTTAAATTTTTACCATGAATAGTTATTTTCAAATAAATCCCCAAAGTAGTAAAAATATATGGTAAAAATCAAAAAAATTTTACATAAAAGTGAAGCTATCACCTTGAGAAGATAAAATATAGCAAATTTGGTTTAATTCCACCAAGAAATCTTCACTTTTGAGGAGCCCTAAGTCCCAAAATTGTGAACTCNTGAAGATATAATCTCATCAAACTCCTCCTCAGTAGAATTATAATTTGAACACAAACACAACACACTTGGGGGCAGCTGGTAAAACAAATTTATTACCTCAAAGGAAAAAGCTACTGATTTTCCTTTGACGATAACTTGATCTTTGTTTGCCTCAGGAAGAATAGCATAGAACCCCCAAACCACAAAAATTACCACTAGATCATAATCTTTCCCACTGTCGGCAAACTGTTAAATCTTCAACTGATCTGTCTGGATTTTTGAAACACCGCTCAGGAATCGACTTTCTTGATTGCATCACTTCTTTAAATCTATCCTGAGCTTTTGAAGTAAAAAATTTACAGGACTCGGAATTGGACTTCCCCTTGCTCCTCTTCATTTTTGGTGTCATTTCTAAAAATCACATAAATGTCACAATTAATTCTAAACTCAAGTCTAAATAACTAAACTTAACTTTCAAAAGCTTAAACTATCATTTCCATATATGTTCCGTAGATTTTTCTTAAGTTTTTACCATGAATAGTTATTTTCAAATAAATCCCCAATGTAGTCAAAATATATGGTAAAAATAAAAAAAAATTTACATAAAAGTGAAGCTATCACCTTGAGAAGATAAAATGTAGCAAATTTGGTTTAATTCCACCAAGAAATCTTCACTTTTGAGGAGCCCTAAGTCCCAAAATTGTGAACTCTCTGGGAAGTATGTGAAGGTCGAGGCAGAAATGGCATTTTTTGGCTCAAATTTTCAATTTTAACAGTTCAGAATCCAGTTTAAGTGAACCGACGCTTAAGCGCAACTGGTCTGGCTTTTAGGCGTCTACCTCTCGGGTACCCGACACTTAAGCCAGTGCACAAATTTTGACGTTTTCAATTTTTAAGTGAAATGCACATCTAGCCTAAGTCAACCATCCCTAAATGGTCTTATAAATCTCAATAAATATTTTCTTCCCCTTCAATTCTTCCCTTTCTCAAAATTAACCAATTTTCACAAATTCGATTCAACACAAAACAACACAAAATTTTACACACAAATAAATACAAACACCTTTGACACATAATTTCTCAATCCAAAATGTCTTAGATGAGATAACTTCTAAACACAAACTTCAAATACTAAACAAACTTAACATAAAACACCTAAAATAAACTTAATATAAACAACAAGGCTCCTAAATCAAACAAACACTAACATCTGACAAACAAATAGAATTAAGAAATTAATTCCATTCTCCATCCAGTGGAGCATATTTCGGCCTTTCATTTGTTTCTTTGGCGACATTCAGAATATAGATCTGATAGAACAGAAGGTGGTGAAGAACTCTAGTTGAGTCTTCTTTAATCCATATTTTTTTCAGGTACATAGTCTTGTCTGCTTCTTCTATAAAACTTGTGCGACTAAATTGCAATTTTAGTTGCCATTTGATATGCTCCAAATGTGCGTTAGTGTCATTCACTTTTGCTTCAATTGAAGCCACTTTTACCTCAAACTTTGTGATCTTCTCCGCTTTTATATCTATACTAACAATTAAGAATCCATTGTATAACTCTTGCGCACTTTGACTAACAAAATTCTTCTTCATGGCTTCTTCTTTCTTCTTTATTCAATCTCCCAAGAAGGCATTTTTGTAAGTTCTCTCTTCACTTACACTTTAGGAAGAAAATTTGAAGTGGGTGAGAATTCTCTTCATTCCATGCTAAATAAAGGCCTTAAATGAAGCTTAGACCCACTACACACGTTCAAAATCCACTAAAAAACATTTAAACCCACTAAAACACGTTCAATCATTCTAGAAACTTAATTATGTGTGTTTTGTTAACTACCACGCTTAAGCGCCGAGTGTTGGCACTTAAGCGCCGATGCTTAATTTAGCACAGGTCTGCATAACAAACAAATATACATTCTAACACATCTAAGTCATCAATTAAGGTTTTAGAAGCATCATTGTATAATTATATATTAAAAAATACTACTAAATTTTTTTAATCAAACACAACAACATAACATTTAAAATAGATACACACTAATAACTATGGGTTTCTTCCCACAAAGTGCTTGGTTTAATGTCATCAGCATGATGTAACCAGTGTTTATTCTGGTTGACCATACAACATAAGATCATTAAATTTAAGTTGAACACCTAAATAATAGGGTTTCAATCTGTGATCATTCACTTTGAATATTTTCTCAGTTTTATGATATTTGATATACGCAGTTCCATAAGGATAAACTTTTATCACAACAAATGGGTTCATCCACCTGGTTTTAAGTTTTTCTGAAAATATTCTTAATCTTGCATTATATAGAAAAACTTGTTACCCTAGCTTAAAAATTTTAATATGAATACTCCAATCATGCCACATCTTCATCTTTTCTTTATAAATTTTAGCACTCTCATAAGATTCCTTCCTTATCTCTGCAAGCTCATTTTATTGTAATATTCTTTTCTCACCAACAGCCTTTAATTTATAATTGAATTCCTTAATAGTTGAATATGCTTTATTCTCAAGTTCAACTGGTAAATGACAAGTTCTCCCAAATATTAGTCTATATAGAGACATTCCTATATGAGTTCTATATGCAGTCCTATAAGCTCACAAAGCATAATCAACTTTGATTGACCAATCTATTTTTGTTGGATTCACAGATTCTTTCTAACTTCTTTTAATTTCACTATAGGATAATTCTGTCAAACCACTTATCTGAGGATGATAAGCAGTAGCATTTCGATGGTTGATATGATATTTCTTTAAAAATTTCTTCATTATTGCATTTCTGAAATGATTTCCCCAGTCAGTTATGATCACTCTTGGCATCCCAAATCTACAAATATGTTCATTCTTAAAAACATTGCAACACTTTGAGTATCACATTGAGGTAAAGAAACAACTTCTACCCATTTGGATACATAGTCTATTGCTAATAATATATAAAAATTTCTGAAAGACGGTATAAATGGTCCTAGTAAATTTAATCTCTGAACATCAAATATCTCAACTTCCAACATATAATTTAGGGGCATCTCATTTCTCCTAGAATTATTGCCTACATGTTGACATCGATTAAAATCTCTAAATGTTGTTGGCCAATAAAATCCAGATTGCAAAATTTTGTATGTTGTTTTATCAACACCTAAATGTCCTGCAAAATCCGAATTATGAAATTTTTTGATAATTTCATATGTTTTTTTTTCAAAGGCACACATCTTCAAATAATTAGATCATTTCCTTGTTTATAAAAATACGGGTCATCCCAAAAATAAGTCTTAGCTTTAGATAAAAATTTCCTCTTTTGTTGGTATGTCAGACCATATGGTATAATATCATTAACAATAAATTTAACAATGTTGGCATTCCTTGGAACAAACCACTCATTAATATTAAACAATTCTTCATTTAGAAAATCTCATTAATTTTTTTTTCAAAATAGAGTGATTTTTCTAATTCAAGTTTGGATAGATGATCATCAATTTGATTATCAGCTCCCTTCCTATCAACTATTTTAAAGTGAAATTATTACATAAGAAGAATCCATCTTATCATTCTTGGTTTTGTATCCTTCTTTTTCATTAAATATTTAATAGCAGAATGACTGGTATGCACAATAAATTTTGCTCCAAATAAATATGATCTAAATTTATCAAAAGAGTATACAATTGTTAATAACTCTTTCTCAGTTGTGGTATAATTAATTTGAACTTCTTTAAGAGTTGTGTTAGCATAGTAATTACATTAAAAATATTATCAAGTGTTTGCCCTAAAATAACTCCAACAGAATAATCACTTGCATTACACATTAATTCAAAAGTCTTTGCAATCTAGTGAAACAGTAATCGGTGCAGTGATTAATTTTTATTTTAATAACTCAAAAGCTTTTAAGCACTCCCCATGAAAATTAAAAATTACATTTTTTTCGAGTAAATGGCATAGAGGCTTAGCTATTTTTGAAAAGTTTTTAATATATCACCAGTAGAATCCAGTGTGTCCTTAAAAACTCTAAATTTTCCTCACATTTGTTGGGTGAGGTCAATTAGTGATTACTTGAATTTTTGTAGGATCTACCTTCATAACCTTTTATGATATATGATGTCCTAAAATGATTTCTCCTACTACCATAAATTGGCATTTTCCTAATTAAGGACTAAATTTGTTTCTTGATAGCGCTTAAGAACTTTTGATAAATGTTCTAAACATGATTCAAATGAAGTTCCAAACACTGAAAAAGTCATCCATAAAAAATTCAATTCCTTTTTCAATTAAATCACAAAAAAGAGCCATCATACATCTTTGAAATGTAGTAGGGGCATTACATAAACTGAAGAGTATTCTTATAAAAGCAAATGTACCATAAGGATTGGTAAAAATTATTCTCTCTTTATCCTCAAGAGCTATTTGTATTTGGTAATAACCAGTATATCCATCCAGAAAATACATGAAGTTGTGTCTAGCTAGTTTATCCAACATTTAATCTAGAAAGGGTAGTAGAAAATGATCTTTCTTAGTGGCGAGATTTAATTTTCTATAATCAATGCATTTTTTTCTATCTTATGACTTGTCTTGTTGTAATTAACACATTATGTTCATTAATAATCACAGTCACTCCTCCTTTCTTAGGAACACAATAAATTAAACTAACTCATGCACTATCTAAAATAGAGTAGATAAGTCCAGCATCTAACCACTTTAATTTTTTTTTTAACAATTTCTTTCATAATAGAATTGAATCTCCTTTAAGGATCAGCTATCGGTTTGAAGTTTTCTTCCATATGAATTCTATGCACACAAATTGAAAGGATGATTTCTTTAATATTAGCAAGTCTCCATCCAAAGGCTTTCTTATAATTCCTTAAAGTTTTCATTAAACTTTCTTCTTAAACTAAAGTTAAATTTGAGGAAATTATAACCGGCAATCTTGAGGAACCACTTAAAAAGACATATTTTAAATATTTAAAAAGTAACTTGAATTCCAGTTTATGAGGTTTTCAATTGATGGAAAAAAAGATTTTTCTTTTCTATCGTGTCCAAAACATTGAAACTTTCTTGAACATAATTTGACTCTTCCTCATAAAAATAATCGAATTGCTTTAATTCCTCTTCTTGCTCATGTTCCAACTCTTTCATTTCAGATTTCTCTTATAAGTTGTTTTGAAATGACATTCACTCAGATATCTTATTACATTCATTATGTAACATTCATCATCTTTACCTTTTGCATGATACTTCATTAATTTTGAAATATTAAAAGTAATTGTTTGATCATCGATGTGCATAGTTAATTCTCCTTTCTACACATCTATCATTGTTCTTCCTGTGGCTAGGAAAGGTCTCTCCAAAATGATAGGTATCTCTATATGTTCCTTCATATCTAGCACAATGAAATCAACAAGAAAGATAAATTGATCCACTTTCACTAAAACATCTTCTATATGACTCCCTTGGGATATATTAATGAATAATCTGCTAACTGCAAAGTTATAGTAGTATTGGATATTTCTCCTAATCTCAGTCTTTTAAATATTCATAATAGCATAAGGTTAATTCTTGCACCTAAATTACGTAAAGCTTTCTCATAAAAAATGTCTTTTATTGTACATAGATTTGTGAAGCCACCGGGATCTTTGAGGTTTTCATGAAGTTTTTTCTGAATTAGAGCACTGCATTCCTCACTAAGTGCAACATGCTTGTTATCTTAAAACTTTCTTTTTCTGTTAAGAATATCCTTCATAAACTTCACATGGTTCGGCATTCATTCTAAGACTTCAACAAATGAAATATTAATTGTAAGTTTTTTAAATATTTTAAGAAATCTAAAAGTTGTTTATTCAACTTTTGTCAACGAAGTCTCTGAGAAAATGGAGGTGGTGATTTTTCCAAGTCAATTTTTAGTGGAGAAATAGGTCTCTCTAAACCTTTTGAAACATCCTCTTTAAGCTCTTCAATTTTTTCTCTCTCTACTTCAATCTCTTTTTAAACTCTACCTTCCAACTCTCTTCCACTTCTAAGTTGAATAACTTTTACTTGCTCTATTTTTGGTCTTTTGGATTTACTTCTGTATTACTAGGAAGTGTTTCTTGGGATCTATTAATTAATGAATTGGCTATTTGTCCTAATTGATTCTCAATATTTCTAATTGCAGATCCTTCACTTTGTAACTGATTTCCCATTTGTAACACCACTTTTTCCATAGATAACCTTTTCTCTTTAAATTGTGGATTATTGTTCAAGCTTAGAGGATAAGTAGGTATATAATGATTATTACCTTAGTTGTTCTAGTTTCACAATGGGTTTACTTGGTTCTTCCACCATTGGTTATTATTACCACCCAAATTATTATTATACCAGTTAAAGTTAGGACGGTTTTTCCAACCTGGGTTAATAGTTTGAATATGGGTTATTTGGCTTATTATTTATAACATTCAAAGTTTCTAATGATGTTTGAGAATCTACCATTTGGCCTAGTGAATTCTTTTCAATCATTGAAATGGGTTGAGAAAAATTCATTCCAAATTGGTATAACTTCCTTGAAATTATAACAACTTTCATTGCGAACATTTTAAAAGCATCAGATTAATGAATATTGGCTACTTTCTTAGGATAACTCTCTTAAAAGGCCATTGAAAATTATTCGTAACCATCTCTTCAATTAAAGCATATGCATCATGAAGGTTTGAAATATTAACCAATCCGACACAACATGGTGTGGAAACTTTCTTGGTAGTTCATTAAATTGTTCCCACACTGCATAAATAGATTCCCTTTCAAACTAACAAAAAGATGTAATATCATTCCTAAGCTTTGTAGAATTTTATGGTAGAAAATATTTAGCAAGAAATTTCTACACTAAATCACCCCAAATTCTGATAGATCTATGTGCTAACAAATTTAACCATATCTTAGCCTTATGTCTTAGTGAGAATGGAAAAACTCTAAGTCTAATAACATCATATGAAACACAATCATATTTAAATGTTGCACACAAATTTAGAAAATTGGCATGATGTAAATTTGGATCTTTAGTGAGTGCTCCCTTAAACTGATTACTTGATACACATTTAAAAATAACAGGTTTAAGTTCAAATGAATTAACCACTACATTAGGTTTTTGAATACTACAATCAAGTTCATCTACTATAGGGTTTTCATAATCTCTATAACGTCTAAATACTTGATTAATCTCAGCATTTTGACTATTTTGGTTTGTCATTTCTTGAAATTTTTAAAATTTTTCTGTATTTTTAATTTTTTTTATTTTTCTAATAATTCTTTCTAATTCAGAATTGTAGGGCACTAGTCCTTTAGAACCTTAACTGCGCATACATTACTACAAAATAAAAAAAAAACACACAAACAAGAACTTATGTAACAAAAAACACTGCGATATTCCTATAATAAATCTAAAAGTTTAAATAAGACTTTCTAAAAATAAAAATTTGCTTTCCTAAAAATTCCTTCAAAATTTTACTAAATTGTTTTTTTACTCCCAGGCAACGACACCACAAACTAAATCCTGACTTTTATGGTTGTACTACGATGTATGTGCTGTTATATTCTCAAATTTCTTTATTTATATTTCTTCCTTTATGATGGCACCAAAAACTTGACTCTGAAGCAAATAAGAGTGCAACTATTATAATTAAATATTTGGATACTACACAAGTATACGTATGGTTATCAAGTAATATAGGACCTTTTGATTAAGCCCCAAATATTGAACCCACAAGGAGTAATACAAGTTTTAAAAAAGAAATTAGATAACAAAGTCTGCTTTGAAAAATGTTCTTACTCAAACTATAGATGCTATAATAGGATTGAAAGTTTGATTATTTATGGTAATTTTTTATAATTGAAAATAAAGTAAACTAACTAAATTTTACTAGATTTTTGTACGATGAAAGCAATATAAATAAAATATCTTTTACTTTATTATGAATCAATAACAAGTATAGGAATTCTGTTGTGGAAGTATTTAAATTATGTTGTGCCAAATAGGAGATATATTATTCTTTACCCTTACTAGAGATGCTATAAAGAACACTGGCTATATTAAAGTTTGAGTAGTTCTGAAGACGAGCTAAGTAGAGAAGATACTAGCTCTCACACTAGAGTTCCCTCTTCTCCCTCCACCTGGGGGGCAAAACATCTCATATCAGACCTAAAATAATAAACCAAAATGCGGGCTTTAGCCGGTCACTCTAAAGTCCTCTAACTCTACACCCTTTAAATTTTATTTCCTTATTTATTTTCTCTCAACCATTTGAATTACATTCTTATCCATACAATCTCATGTTATTATTATCATTATTTGACTGAGACAATACAATCTCAAATCTTTCTTACATTTTCTCACAACAAAGATTAACATCTTGGTTGGCCAAATCAAGAAGTAAGTGAAATACAAGGATTAAATCATCAGAACTTATTCGAGCGTTAAATATCAATACTTCAAACAACTTTCAGCCAACACTTAGTTGCTTATCCTTTTAAGGAAAAAGATAAAGAAAACTACTTATAATTTATGGAGAAAACACAATAACATTTAAGTTTAAAAGTAGAAATCATGTAAACAAACAAAAAGTTTAAATTAAAACTAAATGTAGTATCAAATATAAAAACTTATCTTAAATTTTTCTCCACTAAACTCTTGAAGTTCCTTTAAATTTCTTCCTTATTCTTACAATACTCTCTACTGACATAACTGTCACTCCCTTTTTTCTCTCAAAAAGTATCCTAATTATTCTATGATGAGAGGGGTGGCAGAAAGAAGTCTCAAGAAAAGGGATGGGGGGCTTCAATTCATTTGAAGTCCTTTTATAATTTTCCAAAAGGTGGTTTGGTGCTCTTCGAAGATGTTTCCACATTTAATTAATCTTCCAAGGTATGCTTTCTTTCAATATCCAATTGAATGTATTTTTATGCTCATTAACTATAATTCATGTTTTCACCAAGAGTTTCTTCAAACACTCTTTCAAAATTCATCCAAATTCTTTGAATTTTTAAATAACTACTTCTGACATGTTAGCATGAGATATTTGACGCTTTGGCGTGGCATTCTCTGTTCTCCTGTCACTTAAGCATCAATCCTTGGCGTTTAGGCGCCATAGTTCCTTTGCAAAACTTCCTTGCTTTTGCTCCAAATTTGAATCTTTTTTATTCCTTTCACCATATTTCATCCATTTATGTGTACCTAAAAGAAAAACACACAAATAACTTCCATTAAAACATAATATCCTTAAAAATAGGTATAAAATCTGTACATAAATGCTATATATTTTAAGTGTATCAGAGGTCTATAGATTTAATAAGCGGCTGTCACATTTGAATTAGTAGAATAAAAGTTGATTTGACCATTGAGCCTGTGTTTATGCTGCTTAGCTCAAGATGTAATAGAAAAATCAGAGGATTGGTGGTGATATATTAATGGAGTTTCCTGCATATCTCCCATACCGGGTGTATGAGCATAGCAAAGCTATGTAAGGAGATTCTGAGGAAGAAGCTGTTGCTGAAAGTAATGAATAATGAGGAGGAGGATTAGATTTATATTTTCATCTCAATGGGATGAACTACAAAATTTATTATTTTTACCGATGTATTGATGTATTTCATCTTTATGTTATTGTACTGGACACTGCTACTGCTGCTGTATAGATGTATTTACATTTTATTTTTATGTATTAGATTAGTATTTCTTGCAATTCAAGATCATATATGGAACTATGTTTTGTGATGTAGTAGATCTTTTAATTGCATTTTTCAAGTAAACATGTTGAACTGAGATTCAATTACTATTACATGTTTGTCTTTTCTTTTATACCGATATATTTTTTATGTTAAACTTCTGTGGTAGAAAGTAATTCAACTTGATTTTATTTGTGCTTATATTTTTTTACTAAATGTTGTAAATGCTTAAAAATTGAAGTTTGGGGAAGGGGAGAAAATTTTTTTAAGATTAACTTTATTTATTCTCTCGTTCCACAAATTAAATTCTGAAAAAAAAAATTTTAATTTAACTTAATAAATATTATTTTATTTGAAAAATAGCATTTTTATTTTGAAAAAATGAGAGCGTCAATAACTCATACATTTTAATAGATTAAAAAATGAAGTAAAACACTACAAACAATTCACATATCTTAAAGAATAGGCGTAGTACTTTACAGTCAGCTCGATTGAATAAACTAAAAGAATTCATGACATTCATTTAGCATGCAAACCTTTTCTGTATTGAATGATAAGTTCCTCTACATAATATTGAATATTAAGTTGGGTGTATATTGCCTTGGTCCTTTGGTTTCCTATAGAGGCAAAGACTCTATAGTTAATTACATCAAAAATGACCGAAGTTACTTAAGAAAACTATAGGTGAAGATAAGAGGTACCTGTTTTACTGAATTTACTGTTTAGGGATTCAGTTGGACATGGGAAATTCAAATGGGAGTGGCTCACAAAGGAAAAGTTATTTTAGAAATCCAAAAGAAAGAAAAGTAGAGGACGTCACAGATCTTGAGGAGAACCACAGTGACTTCCCAAACTATCCTATTATTTGGCTTTAAATTTGATGCTGATATTATTTGATGTTTCAATCCTATCTATTTTTATTATTTAGGGCTTACACATGCATGATATTTGATCATGCAAATAGCCTTGAAGATTGGAGGATTTATGTTATACCGATTGACAACCTCAGAATTCTAAAAAGTGTTAGCGCTTATATTCTACAACAGGGTTGTGCAAAAGACTAAAGATATCATGAGGATTTATGTCAAACTAGGCAAAAAATCTTGAAATACTATGGATTGCTTTACTTAATAGTAAATAAAGTTCAGTTGAATTAGATTTGTCTTGTTGCAGAACATTGGCCACCTTTTGAAGCCAACCTCCATCCGCTTACATGTTGCTCCAAGCTCCTTAACATAGTAGCAGCTCCAAGGTTTGTGTGTTGTTTTTATACATGTAATTATTTGTTGAGTCGATTGATCTTGTTATTATTAAAGTTAAAAGATGTGTTTGTTCATGTATCATAATGATCCTTCCTAAGCAACCAGACTACTGTTCTCTATCCTAAATGTCTGACAAGTATATAAGTAAAATGCATATAAGTAAGGAATCCCATAAGAATGTAGTAAAGTAAAAATAAAGAAAAAAAAACTAAAACAACACATATCTGGGCCTTTGCTACTGCCGTGAAAGGGTTAGTACAATAGGCATAATATGGTGTCGTACAAGAAATTTGAGTAAATGCAAGAACTTTAAGTGAATCAAAAGAAAATTTGGCATAAGAAAAACTTAAGTAAATCATAAGAAAACACGAATTGAGTAAAAAAAACTCATTATCACATATAGAAGACCAGGGTTAAATACTAAAATTTAGTAAAGGTGGGAGCTCAGAGCTAGGTTGTGTGCCTTATAATCCCAACCTAGATAAGAGCTACCAATAAAATCTAAGGAGGCCAATTTCTGGTCTCAATCAAAATTATTAACAAGTGGACTTTTATAGGGTAACAACAAAAAATTCTTTTGTTTTTCATGCATGTTGAACCTACTTAGTATTTTAAATTAGTATTGTTGTAGAAGAAGATATTCTTGTTCTGTTATATATATATTTGTAGATGTTTTGCCAAAATTGGATAGGAGTTGATCACTTTGATTAGACTAGAACTACCAACAACCTAAGAAATTCAAGGGAAACTTCTTACCAAAAGTGAAGGAAAAATATCATTGATCTTATCCCCTGCTCGAAGGTCGTTGAGGTAGGAGAGACTATTATAATATCTCACTCTTGGCTCACATAAGCATTATGTTCATCACACTCACCACCCGGACCTCCGATTTACAAGAGCCCTATGATCAACATGTGACAATAAAATATCCTAGGTTGCTCGCTGGGGTTTGAATACCACATCAATGAATCATACCCTTGAGTATTGAGTTTTACTATAGAAATAATGTTGATTGGGTTTTCATTAAAAATTTAAGTTAAAAAGGTTTTGAATCATATTTAGGTGGGTCCTTAAAAATTTCATGTTTGTTGGTTTTATTTGGTGATCATTGTGTTTTTTGGATGATTTTATTCAACAAACCGTAGTAATTCCAAATGTCCTCTACATTATCCAAAATCTTTCAAGGGATTCCAGAGTGTACTTTTGAACGACCTTAAAATCTCTCGGATCATTCCAAGTTCATTCTTGGCTTTACTATATTATTAATTGGATCGTCCAAAGTGGATCAATGTTTAAGATATGATGAATTTTCATTTTAAAATTAACCAATGTGTAGGGAAATTAGTCACTTCTTTAGCAGATAGTCACCCTTAGGGGTAAGCTTAATCACTTAAGGGAATTTTGTTCTCCTCAATTGGGCTTGAGCTTGTAATGTTCTAGAAATGTTTATGATATGTTATGTTATTTCCTTTCTAATCCTTTTAAATGACTTTAGAACAAGTCTAGCTCACTACCAAGCTCTTAGATCTCTTAAGGATAAACTTGTAATTTTGAACTACTTTCATGGAATATGTTTGTTCCTTATTAAAAAACTAAATTGTATTTAACTCTTGGCGTGGGGCTTTAAATCAGTGAATTATTGACTTTTTAACTTGTGCCCCTCATATTTGAATCATCCAATCTCTATTATCTTCCAAACCTTAACAATTTAGATATATTTTTACGCCTTTGTAGAAAATTGTGTGATTTGGTTTCTACCCTTTCACCCTTGTGTTTCCATCTCAAAGGATTAATTTATCATAAATATTACCATTTTATCCACTAGTTTGACTTAATTTTAATTAGAGTATAGAATTCCAAATTTACAAATTTACCCCTAGGGTTGCCTACCCCATATAATTTTTAGTTTAACACAAATGACCATGTAACTTTGTTGACACATTAGTCATGGGTTAATTGAAACATCAGAGAAGAATTTAGTTTTTTTTTTATTTTTAATTAATTTCATATAATTATTTTGGTTCAAAATTATGAATTTCCGATGTTAATTAATTTGATTAACCAAAACATGTTTGTTGTCCTTAGGAAAACTTTATTATGTTCATATGAGTCAGAGGACCATTCGAGATACGTTTCATGAATTTTTGGAATGTATTTTAATTTTTATGATTTTTAGTAGAAAATTTATTTCTATTTTGAAAATTAGTTTCTATATTTTTTAATAATCTCTCTAGCTTCAAAGAATCAAGAAAAATTAATTTATTTGTTTATTATTTATGTTTAATTTTTTATAATTATGTTTAGTCAAAAAATTTGAAAAAATGCATTTAAATACTTAAAAAATATTTTTTATTATTTTAAAAAAATTGTAGAAGCATTCCTTAGTTTCCTTCTCCATCAAGGAGTGATTTGAGACACTTTGAGATGTATTTGTCTTTTTGCTATCTTTTATTATTTTTATGTATTTAAATTTAGATAAATACTTAAAAAGTGAAATAATTATTTTAAATTCAATTTTATTTTTTTCCAAAGTGCCTCTCGTCATAAAAAGCACATCAAACTAATTTTTTTAATTTTGTCATTTTTATTGTTTTTAATAGATATATTAAGCCAAAATTAATATTTTCCTAAAAAAATACATTTTTGTATTAAAAGTAAACTTTCTGAATTTGATTTTTTAATGGGGGAATTTTCGAGGTGCTTCATTTAATCAGGATTATTTTTTGAATTTTGAAAGTATATTTATGTATTTTGAATTTTTTTATTAATTTTTAAATATTAAAAATGCAGAAACTATACTTTCTTCATTTTAAATGACATTTTTACTTTTCTTAAGATCCTCTGACCATAATGAACTACACAAATTTGATTTCATATTTTTCCTAATTTTTTAGTTAAAGTAAATGTGAAATTCCGAGAAAAATAGGGCTTTGATGCTTGGGGTGTCCTTTAACCTTGTAAAAATTAGGGAACATCCCTAGAGTCATTAGAAATAAGTCCTCAAAATTTCATGTAATGGTGATTAATATTTAAACACTTATAATTAACTAAGAAATAGGGTTTTTATATAATTTATAATAAAATATTTAATAAAAAATTTAAATTTTTGGTCAATTAAATTCTCCTCTCTTTACTGAGCACAAATGTATTTTATTTTAATTTTGTGATTTTTTAAACCAAGATATGAAATCTTAAAGTTAAATATCATTTTATGTATTTATTTAATTCAAGTACCCCAAATTTCCTACTAATCCATGTCAGCACCACGTCATCCTTAGCATCCTTGAAGTCTCACGCATCTGCCATGATTTGTCGAGCTTTCCACCTCAGCCACTAACTTGACCCACAATTCACGTTCCATCGGCTCATCTGACTCATTCATTTTCATTCATTTAATACACGTGTGAATAGAAGACATCCATTCATCATCCTAGATCGTCCTAACTCAAGAACCATTTATGTTCTAACCCTAAGATCTTGCTCGATATTCAAATGGGGTTTGTTCCTATACCTTTATCTAAATGAGATGAACACATTTATACAACAAGATATAAATGAAATGTAAATCTTCTTCATGATGGTCCAAACCAAGGTAGAAATGAGAAATTTTGGGTTATACCTTTGCCCGAGAGTTGAGGCCTCAATTGGGTTTGTTCAAAAGCTTTGCTTTGAGTCCACGAATGCCCTTCAAGTACCGATTTGAGCTGTGGATTGGTCCAAGTATGCTATATACCAAAGGGTAATTTAGGTTTGGTCTTGAGCTAAGTTTGAGAGCTCAATAATAGGGCCTTTTGATTGGGGAAGTGATTTTATGGTATGAGGATGCTTTTAGAACAATTAATTTGAGATTTTATAGAGTTTGGTAGAATGAAAAAAAATGCTCTGAATTTCACTAGGGAAATTAGTGTTTATCAATAAGGGAGAAGAGCTAGGAATGATGGGGATTATCTTCTCAAGGCTGGGGGAAGGTCTGGAAGCAATTTGGCAAGGCTTCAATAAAGTTTGTGCATATATGGTTGTGAAAAGGTGGTGGTTTTATAGGCAAAAAAAGGGGCTCCAATTCGGCTGGCCAGTGGGTGCAAAGTATTGCTTAGGTGGAGGGAAGAAGAGAGCAACAATCTAAAGGGAGTAAACCACATTAGATGGGTGGAATTTGGAGTTTTTACCATGAGTGACCTCTCAGGTTTGGTGTTTTCCTTTGATTAGGGTCGTCAGCCTGGCCAAGGGACGGCTAGGTGGCTTGATAACATTTTTAGACCCATATTTTGTACTCATTTTTTGGGATATTGCACTTTAAAGGAAGGTATTTTTCATGTTTTATTGCAGGTTGTTGATTTTTAGGACTTGGAGCAAAAATGAAGCAAAAAGGATGGAAATTGGAGTCAAAATGAATCTTTAGAAGAAATGTTCAGCTCCGAGGGTGCCAAACTGGGCGCTGACTACACCTTTTGATAGACAACTCAGATTAATTAAATGGCTACTGGTGTCGATGGCGCCAGTGTCAGTGCAGACCCTATTTCTAGAAGATTCAATAAATTTGGACGATTTTTCAAGAGTTTTTGGATGCACCTATTAGAAAACTGACATTAGGCTCTATTTAGAATGAATATTGGTCAGAAAAATCCCCCCTTCATGCCCCTTCACACCCTTTAATAATTTTCCACTCTCTTCCACACTATTCCACATTCCCTACAGCCACTAGAATTCATTAGTCATTTTTCTCTTTATAGTTTTGAGTTTTTGTGGTGAGTTTAAGTGTGAATTCTTCTCAAAGAGTGCTGGAGAGGGAGAGAAGTGAGAGATTTCTTCTTCCTACATTTCCTAAGAGAGGCTATAAGGAATTTCCTTTGAGAAAGAGTTCCAGATAAGTGTTATTTGTTTATTATTGTTGTATAAACTTTCTTTTATTTATGAAATTTAAATTTTGTTGTATCTTTCTAACAAAGTATGAGTAGTTTCCTTTATCTTTCTCCCTACTCTGAGATATGAGAAAATTAAGAGATAATTTGGATGTGCCAATGTTAAAATATAAAATAAATTATTATTGTTTTTCAACTCCGTTCTTAATTTACTTTTTGATCTGGCCAATTGAATTGTTAAAATATGTTCTAAAACATATGATCCGGGAAATGAAGTATGAATTCTATAATGGAGTGATAATCACATTTAATTCCATGAAGGAGTATTTCGTTCATGGAATTAAGTGCAAATAAAAAAGGAAATATACAATGTTGGGTGTAGAATTGGAGATTGTCAGTGCAACAGACTAATATCTACAATTCAGTCTTAATGCTTAAGAATTAAAGCTAGAGTTAGCCTTCAGAGGAAGGGAAGTGGGAGCTCTGGAGTGCAAGTCAGTATCCTCCTTGCCTAGCCACGGGTTTTGGGACTAAACCTGAGATTAGCCAATGATTTTTTATAATACTGAAACAAGGTAGAGAATTAAAATTGCTCCTATTTTGCACAATACATATTTAAACCATTTATCTCATCTCATTTTACTAAAAACTAATTGTAGTGGGAAAGATGCTTTTTCATATTAGAAAACTTCATCACATAAACACAGTTTAGTAATTACTATTTTAAACTTTGCATTTAAACTTTTCTAGTAGTTAATAATTTAGTTATGATAGTATCTCAAATATTGAAAATTAGTAACAGTAATTTTGTTTTATTTCTGTGAATTTTCTAGTTAATTTATTAGTTCAAATTTAAACATTCATTGTGGGATTGATATTTGGGGCTTAAATAGAAAGTTTTATATTACATGATAATGATACGTATACTTGCGTAGAATTCCAACATTAAGTGCTTAACATTTTTATTCATAAAATACCACATCAAGATTTTGGCATCATTGTAAAGTAGTGTCAGCTTTATAAATTTTACACAATTATATTTTCGGGGATCAAGTTTTTGGCGCCGTTGTCGGGGAAGGCAATGTTAAATTAAGTAGATTTGGTCAACTAGGAAATTTAGAGATAAAATACATAAATATATATATATATATAAAATCAAAAATTCAAAAAGATAATATATATATTTATAACTATATATTCTTAAGAGTATTTTAAGTAATTTTTCTTTACTTATTATATTTTGTTATGCGAAATATAGGATCTGAAGGTTTAGTACCTTACAATTCGGAATTAGAACATACTATTACAAAAATTTGAAAACAAAAAAAATAAATTAAAATTTGAACAAAACAGTGAATAATTTAGATAAAAATTGATGAAGACCTTTAAAAGAAATTGCTAATCATACAGCAAACGAACTTCACTTAACTATTCAAAATCCTGATGTTGCTGCTAAGTCATTTGAGCTTAAACCTGTTATTGTCTAAATGGTACAAAATAATTTGTTTGGAGGAACACTTTTTGAAGATCCTAACTTACATCTTGCTAGTTTTCTTGAAATATGTGCTACTTTAAATATGATGGGGTGCTAATGATGCTTTTAGGCTTAGATTTTTTCTTTTCCCATTAAGGGATAAAGCTAAAGCTTGGTTAAATTTATTAAAACCCGAATCTATCAACACTTATGGAGATCTATCACAAAAATTTTTGATTAAATTTTTTCCACCCTTGAAAACCGCTAAGCTTAGAAACGATATTACATCTTTTTGTCAGTTTGAAAAGGAATCGAAATATGAAGCCTGGAAAAGATTTAAAGATCTCCTTAGAAAATTTCCACACCATGCTTCACGAAAATGGTTTATAATTCAAACTTCTTACAATGGATTAGAAGAATCACTTAGATCTATTATAGATGCTACTGCAGTAGGATCACTAATACCAAAACCTTTTGATGAAACATACTCTTTAATAGAAGAAATGACTAGTAACAAATTTCAATGGCCCTCTGAACGGGTAAATCCTAAAAGAGTAGCTAGTATTCATGAATGTGATGCAATGTCTATTTTAGCATCTCAAATTGCAGCTATATCAAAAAAGATTGATTAAATTGGAGTGAACTATTCTCAAATACCACCAGTATCAAAGGAAAATTCACTAGGGTAGATAATTGATACTCAATCATCTTATGAAACTTTGAATGCTATAAATATTTGAAATAATAATCCCTATTTTAATTATAAGAACCCTGGATGGAAAAGTCACCCTAATTTTAGTTGGAATAATTATAACAATTAGGTGAACTCTTCATGAGATTTAAACAACCAAGGAAATCCAAATTATCAACCTTATTATCCTCCTGGATTTAACTCCAACCCTAACCCACAAGTTAAGGAAAAGAGGTTGAAAATGGAAGAAGTAATGTTGAATAAGGGGAATCAAATACAAAATCACGGGGCTACTATTAAAAATATTACAAATCAATTAGGACATATTGCTACTGCACTTAGTAACAGACCTTCAGGAAATCTTCCGAGTATTGTGGAAGTTAATCCAAAAGATCAAAATACGGAGCAAATTAAAGTTATTCAATTACAAAGTGAAAAAAAAATTGAAATAATAATCCAAGAAAAAATGAATTTGATAAGGAGAAGGAAGAGATCGAAAGTGACCAAAATGAAAATAAACAAATACAAGTTTCTTTATAAAAACCACTACCGCCATTTCCTCAATGAATGAAGCAAAAGAATAGTGACAAACAATTTACAAAATATTTAGAAATCCTTAAAAAGTTAACGATAAATAATCCTTTCATTGAGGCTTTGGAACAAATGCAAAGTTGTGTGAAATTTATGAAAGATATATTAAACAAGAAAAGGAAGTATGCAGATCATGAGACTGTTGCACTCGGTGAAGAGTGTAGCTCTATTATTCAGAGAAGCTTTCTGAAAAGTTAAAAGATCCTTGTAATTTTACTATACCTTGTACAATTGGTGAAAAGTTTTTTGGAAAAGCCTTATGTGAATTAGGAGCGAGTATCAATCTTATGCCTCTATCGATTTTTAAACATTTAGAGTTGGGAGAGATTTCCCGCAGTACTGTAACTCTTCAGTTAGCTGATCGATCAATAACTTATCATAAAGAAGTTATAAAAGATATATTAGTAAAAGTTGATAAATTCATTTTTTCTGTAGAATTTATAATATTAGATATGGAGGAAGATAAAGAGATTCCTATTATTTTGTGGAGACCATTTCTTGCAACAGGGAGAGCGGTGATAGATGTACAAAAAGGAGAATTAATAATGAGAGTTAATGATCAAGAACTAACATTTAATATTACTAAAGTTATGAAATATCCTTCAATAGAAAAAGATAATGAATATTTTTGGATGGAAGTTACTGATTATCTAAGTAATAAGAAATTTAAGGAAGTGTTTGAAGAAAAATTAAGGTAAGAAGAATATTGTGAGAATGAGAATGAAGGTAAGAAGAGAATTTAGATTATGTTTAGAAAAATTAAGGTAAGAAGAATATTGTGAGAATGAGAATGAAGGTAAGAAGAGAATTTAGATTTGTTGGAAAATGATAATAAAAATCTTATTCCTTCAAGTATTAAACCACCTGAACTTGAACTGAAAGTATTACCTGCCCATTTAAAATATGTGATTTTAGGACATTAATCTACATTGCCTATTATTGTATCTTCTGAGTTAACTGAAATTCAAGAAAAAAATTAATAAAAATGTTGAAAAGACATAAAGAGGCTTTTGGATGGACTTTAGCAAATATTAAAGGAATTAGTCCTTCAATTTGTATGCATAGAACTCTACTAGATAAACAATACAAACTTAAAGCTGATTCTCAGAGGAGATTAAACCCAATAATGAAAGAATTTGTTAAAAAAGAAATCTTAAAATGGTTAGATGCTGGAATTATACATCCTATTTCAGACAGTGCTTGGGTGAGTCTAATTCACTTTGTTCCAAAGCAAGGAGGAGTGACCGTTGAAGTAAAGAAAAATGAAATAATTCCAAGAAAACAAGTTACTGGTTGACAAATTTGTATAGACTATAGAAAATTAAACATGGCCACCAGGAAAGATCACTTTCCTTTACCTTTTCTATACCAAATGTTGCATAGATTGACTGGAAACAAATATTACTACTTTTTAGATGGATATATCGGGTATCATCAAATTTCAATTGCTCCTGAGGAACAAGAGAAGACAACATTTACAAGCCCTTATGAAACATTTGCTTTTGTAGAATGCCTTTTGGACTATGCAATGCACCTGCGACATTTTAAAGATGTATGATGTCAATTTTTAATAATTTGATTGAACATGGTATGAAAGTATTTATGGATGATTTCTTTGTATTTGAGACTTCATTTGAATTATGTTTAAATAATTTACAAAAAGTTTTGGAATTATGTGAAAAAATCAACCTAGTACTAAATTGGGAAAAATGTTAATTTATGATTGCAGGAGAAATTTTACTTGGGCATTAAATTTCTGAAAATGGCATGGAAGTAGAACCTGCAAAAATTCAAGTCATTGAAAAATTACCACCTCCTACTACGGTTAGAGGGGTAAGAAGTTTTCTAGGACATGCTACAGGCATTACATAAAAATATTTCAAAAATAACTAAGCCATTAGGCGAACTTTTAGAAAAAGAAACAAAATTTGATTTTAATGAGGAATGCATAAAAGCATTTGAAATATTGAAAGAAAAATTAATCACTGCACCTACAATCCACCTAATTGGGAGAAACCATTTGAAATAATGTGTGATACTAATGATTATGCTATTGGAGCTATTTTAGGACAAAGACACGACAAAGCTTTTAAAGTAATCTATTATGCTAGTAAAACTCTAAATGATGCTCAAATTTTTTACACTACTACTGAAAGAGAATTATTAGTTATTGTCAATGCCTTTGATAAATTAAGACATTACTTTATTGGAACCAAATATATAGTGCATACAGATCATTCTACTAACAAATACTTGATGCAAAAGAAGGATGCTAAACCAAGAATAATTAGATGGATATTTCTATTGTAAGAGTTTGATTTTATTGTAGTTGATAGAAAGGGAAATAATAATCGAATAGCTTATTATTTGTCTAGACTAGAAAAAAAAAATATTAACTAACTTTGCAAATGAAATTTTAGAAAATTTCCCTGATGAACAATTATATAATATTAATTAAATGAATATACCATGGCTTGTCAATATAGTAAATTATATTATAAGTGATATTCTACTTATAAGAATAAACAATTAAAGAAATTTATATATGATTCAAAATTCTTTTTCTGAGATGACCCTTATTTATATAAACAATGTAAAATTTTAAATATTAGAAGGTGTGTGCCTTATCAAGAAACTTAACAAATAATAGAAAGATGTCATGATTCTAAATTTAGAAGACATTTTGGAATAAATAGAACTACATATAAAAATTGCAAGCTGGATTTATTAGCTTACTCTTTTTAAAGATGTTAATGAATATATTAAAACATGCAATCGATGTTAGCGAGTAGAAAATATTTCTAGAAGAAATGAAATGCCTCTAAATTACACATTAGAAGTTGAAATTTTTGATGTGTGGGGATTAGATTTTATGGGACCATTTATGCCTTCATTTGGAATTTATATATATTACTTGTTATCGATTATATGTCCAAATGGATTGAAGTTATTATTGTGTCTAAATGTGATGCTCGGAGTGTTTTTAAATTTTTGAATAAAAATATTTTTACAAGATATAGAATGCCGAGAGTAATTATTACAGATTGAGGATCCCATTTTAGGAATAAGAGAATTGAGGAATTGATTAAAAAAATATGATATTATGCATAGATTCTCTACTACTTATTACCCTCAGATCAGCGGTCTAGCAGAGATATCAAATCGTGAAATAAAATGAATTTTAGAAAAAGTTGTAAATCCCTATAAGTTGGATTTGTTTGTTAGATTATATACTGCATTATGGACATACATAACTTGTTATAAGTCTCCTATAGAAATTTCCCTGATCTCGAGTGATATAGTTGTGAAAAAATTATATAGTTGACTCCACCATGCAATGGAGCCAAAAGCTTGACGCAATATTTTATGAAATAGAAATTTAAGCAATTAATGTTGGGATTTTATGCAAGTGTACATATCATTATCAAGTAACAAAGGACTTTCTATTTAAGCCCCAAATATCGATCCGATGAGGGAGGTTTAAATTTGAAATGATAAATTTACTAGGAACTTCACAAAAAGTTAAAACAAAATTACTGTCACTAATTTTGAATGTTGAGATATTATCATAACTAAGTTATTTAAGTAATAACAAAACTAAAATACAAAGTTTAAACATAACTACTAAACTATTAAATTATGTTTATGTGATGAAGATTTCTTATGTGAAAAAGAATCTTTCCCACTACGATGAGATTTTGGTAAAATGAGATGAGATAAATGGTTTTAATATGTATTGTGCCAGATAAGAGTAGTTTTAATTCTCTACCTTGATACAGTGTTATAGAAAATCATTGGCTAATCCCACGTTTAGTCCCTAAATTCGTGGCTAGGCTCGGAGGATACTGACTCCCACTCCAGAGCTCCTACTTCCCTTCACCTGAAGGCTAATTCCCGCTTTAGTTTATAAACACTAAGACCGAATTAGGGATTTTAGTCTGTCAACCTAAATATTCATTAATTCTACACCCAACAGATTATGTTTGTCAATTTATTTGCACTTAATTCCATGAACAAAATTCTCCTTCATGGATTCAAATGTGATCCTCACTCTGTTGTAGAACTCATACTCCATTTCCCAGATNTCTACCTCTCGGGAACCCGACACTTAAGCCAGTGCACAAATTTTGACGTTTTCAATTTTTAAGTGAAATGCACATCTAGCCTAAGTCAACCATCCCTAAATGTTCTTATAAATCTCAATAAATATTTTCTTCCCCTTCAATTCTTCCCTTTCTCAAAATTAACCAATTTTCACAAATTTGATTCAACACAAAACAACACAAAATTTTACACGCAAATAAATACAAACAACTTTGACACATAATTTCTCAATCCAAAATGTCTTAGATGAGATAACTTCTAAACACATACTTCAAATACTAAACAAACTTAACATAAAACACCTAAAATAAACTTAATATAAACAACAAGGTTCCTAAATCAAACAAACACTAACATCAGACAAACAAATAGAATTAAGAAATTAATTCCAATCTCCATCCAGTGGAACATATTTCGGCCTTTCATTTATTTCTCCGGCGACATTCAAAATATAGATCTGATAGAACAAAAGGTGGTGAAGAACTCTAGTTGAGTCTTGTTTAATCCATATTTTCAGGTACATAGTCTTGTCTGCTTCTTCTAAAAAACTTGTACGGCTAAATTGCAATTTTAGTTGCCATTCGATATTCTCCAAATGTGCGTTAGAGTCATTCACTTTTGCTTCAATTGAAGCCACTTCTACCTCAAACTTTGTGATCTTCTCCACTTTTCCTTCTATACTAACAACTAAGAATCCATTGTATAACTCTTGCGCACTTTGACTAACAAAATTCTTCTTCATGGCTTCTTCTTTCTTCTTTATTCAATCTCCCAAGAAGGCATTTTTGTAAGTTCTCTCTTCACTTACACTTTAGGAAGAAAATTTGAAGTGGGTGAGAATTCTCTTCATTCCGTGCTAAATAAAGGCCTTAAATGAAGCTTAGACCCACTACACACGTTCAAAATCCACTAAAAAACATTTAAACCCACTAAAACACGTTCAATCATTCTAGAAACTTAATTATGTGTGTTTTGTTAACTACCACGCTTAAGCGCCGAGTGTTGGCACTTAAGCGCCGATGCTTAATTTAGCACAGGTCTGCATAACAAACAAATATACATTCTAACACATCTAAGTCATCAATTAAGGTTTTAGAAGCATCATTGTATAATTATATATTAAAAAATACTACTAAATTTTTTTAATCAAACACAACAACATAACATTTAAAATAGATACACACTAATNAACTAAAACACGTTCAATCATTCTAGAAACTTAATTATGTGTGCTTTGTTAACTACCACGCTTAAGCGCCGAGTGTTGGCGCTTAAGCGCGGATGCTTAATTTAGCACAGGTCTGCATAACAAACATACATTCTAACACATCTAAGTCATCAATTAAGGTTTTAGAATCATCATTGTATAATTTAATATTAAAAAATACTACTAAATTTTTTTAATCAAACACAACAACATAACATTTAAAATAGATACACACTAATAACTATGGGTTTCTTCCCACAAAGTGCTCAGTTTAATGTCATCAACATGATGTAACCAGTGTTTATTCTGGTTGACCATACAACATAAGATCATTAAATTTAAGTTGAACACCTAAATAATAGGGTTTCAATCTGTGATCATTCACTTTGAATATTTTCTCAGTTTTATGATATTTGATATACGCAGTTCCATAAGGATAAACTTTTATCACAACAAATGGGTTCATCCACCTGGTCTTAAGTTTTTCTGAAAAATATTCTTAATCTTGCATTATATAGAAAAACTTGTTGCCCTAGCTTAAAAATTTTAATATGAATACTCCAATTCTCTACCTTGATACATTGTTATAGAAAATCATTGGCTAATCCCACGTTTAGTCCCCAAATTCTTGGCTAGGCTCGGAGGATACTGACTCCCACTCCAGAGCTCCCACTTCCCTCTACCTGAAGGCTAACTCCCGCTTTAGTTTATAAACACTAAGACCGAATTGGGGATTTTAGTATGTCACCCTAAATATTCATTAATTCTACACCCAACAGAGTATGTTTGCCAATTTATTTGCACTTAATTCCATGAACAAAATTCTCCTTTATGGATTCAAATGTGATCCTCACTCTGTTGTAGAACTCATACTCCATTTCCCATATCATATGTTTCACAATATATTTTAACAATTAAATTGACCAGATTGAAAAGTAAATTAAGTTTGGAGTTGAAAAATCATCATAATTTATTTTATATTTTAATATTGACACATCCAAATTATCTCTTCATTTCACCATATCTCAGAGTAGGGAGAAAGATAAAGGAAACTACTCAGAATTCATGAGAAAGATACAACAAAGCACATGTTTCATATATAAAAGAAAGTTCATACAACAATAATAAACAAACAACACTTATCTGGAACTCTTTCTCAAAGCAAATCCCTTGTAGCCTCTCTTAGGGAATGTAGGAAGAAGAACACTCTCACTTCTCTCCCTCTCTAACACACCTAGAGAAGAATTCACACTAAAACACACCTAGAGAAGAATTCACATCCTTGAAATTGCAGCAACTTGATTTTCTAACATATTAAATGCATCAGATTCATGAATATTGACTACTTTCCTTGGATTCACCCTCTCAAAAAGCCCTTAAAAATTATTGGTAGACATTTATTCAATTAAAGCATAAGCGACATGAAATGGTTTTGACATCAATGAACTACCAGCAGTGGCATCGATAATAAATCTAAGAAATTCAACTAATCAATTATAAAAAGTTTAAATTATTAGCCAATCTGATATATCATGGTGTGGACACTTTCTTAAGAGTTCTTTAATTATTCCATGTTTCATAAACAGATTCCACTTCAAACTGATTAAAAGATGTAATAGAATTTCTAAGCTTCGTAGTTTTTTATGGTGGAAAATATTTAATAAGAAATTTTTATGCTAAATCACCCCAAGTTCTAATAGATCTAGGTGCTAACAAAAACATTTGGATATGTCAATGTTAAAATATAAAATAAACTGTGATGGTTTTCTAACTCTGTTCTTAACTTACTTTTCAATTTGGCCAATTAAATTATTAAAATAAGTTGTGAAACATATGATCCGGGAACTGGAGTATGAGCTCTACAACAGAGTAAGAATCATATTTAATTCCATAAAGGAATATTTCATTCATGGAATTAAGTGCAAATTAATAGAGAAATATGCATTGTTGGGTGTAGAATTGAAGTTTTTTAGGGTGATAGACTAAAATCCTCATTTTGGTCGTAGTGTTTAAGAACTAAAGTGAAAGTTAGCCTTCATGGGAAGGGAAGTGGGAGCACTGGAGTGAGATCCAGAATCCTCCTATCCTAGCCAGGAATTTAAGGACTCAACATGAGATTAGCCAATAATTTTCTATAACACTAGATCAGGGTAGAGAATTAAAATTGCTCCTATTTAGCATAATACATATTTAAACCATTTATCTCATATTATTTTACCAAAAAACTCATTGTAGTGGCAAAAATGTTTTTCGTATTAGAAAACTTCATCACATAAACATAGTTTAGTAGTTATCGTTTTAAACTTTGCATTTAAATTTTGCTAGTAGTTAATAATTTAATTCTAATAGTATCTCAAACATTCAAAATTAGTGACAATAATTTCATTTTATTTCTATGAATCTTCTAGTTAATTTATCATTTTAAATTTAAACCTTCCTCGTGGGATCGATATTTTAGGCTTAAAAAAAAGTCTTATATTACTTGATAACGATACGTATGCTTGCATAGAATCCCAACATTAAGTGCTTAATGTTCTTATTCATAAAATACCACATCAAGATTTTGGCACCGTTGTAAAGAGGATTTAGCTTTATAAATTTTACACAACTATATTTTCGGGGATCATGTCTCAGGGAGGTCATGGAGGAGAGAATGTGACGTCAATTTGGTTGTTCTTAGTGACTATGGATAGATTAAAGAGGAATAAGTTTTGGCTACTTTTTGGTTCGACTTGGGTTTATCCCTTGGAAATGGCTTGGTTCACGTCCCTAAGTTTGTTGGTGTTGTCTTCATGGTCGTTGGGTTCAGTCCACGAAGTCAAATCCATTGGGTCAGGGTTTGAATATAGGCTTGGCATGAAGTATGGGAAGGTGAAACAAAGCTTGGGGGGCTTGAATGCATGTCCTTTTTTTCCCACTTAAGTTATGGTGGACTTTGCTATGACTCATATGGCTCACATGTGGCTTTAAGGAGGCTCCATGGCTTGCATGTGGCTTAACTAACTTTCATGAAGAGGGATTTTATAAATTTTAAAGATTTATTGCAATGTTTGTACAAAAAGAAAATTTGGATAATTTTGATCATGACATTAGATATTAGGGTTTGATTTTAGATTAAATGAATAAGGGGAATACGTTGTCATGGTGGATGGCCTTTTGGTTTTAAGAGAAATCGGATATTGGGCTTGGTTTAGTGGGCTTTTAGGATAGGTCATGGATAGTTGATTTAGATTTAGATTTAATGTTTAAGGCTTTGAAAATAAATCATGGTGGGCTTAGTAAAATTTAAGAACTGCCATAATGAAATTTGAGGAATGAATTAGGTGAAATTGAATTTGTCATGTGGATTCAAATTCGATGTTTTTTGGGTTTAGGATTGATTGGGTTTGATTCAAATTTAATCTTGAATATGTATGGGTTTGGGATTGAGTTTTGGTGGATTTGAATTTGGATTTGTCATTAGGGGCATTTCAAATGGAATTCATGAAAATTTGGGGAAATTTGAGAATTTTGGTCAAAATTGATTATTTTTGGTATTTTGGCAAATTTTGGGTATTTTAGGCAAATTTGGCAGGTTTGGGGAAATTATGTAATTTAGGGGTGATTTAAAATGAAATTTGTTTGAGAATGGGTTATTTGAGCATTTTTTGGAAATTTGGGGGTATTTTGGTAATTTGGTCAATTGTAGTGGATTTCAGAAATTGTAGATGAACGTGGTAAATTGGATTGCTACGATTAGTTTTAAGTGAAATTACTGATTTTGATAATTATTGGGTATTTTTGGGACATTTGGTAAACTTGGGAATTTAGAAAAATTTGGGTGATTAAGGATAATGTTGATAAGTTTTAGGTGGTGAGCATGCAAGCTATGAAAGTTTCCTCCAAGTCATATGAGCCTTATGAGAGTTCATTTTGAAGCATCCACATGTTGATCTTAGTCATACTAACCAAGGGCTAAGGACTTGGAATAATTTAGATTAGTTTTCAAAAGAGTTAAGGAGTATTTATGGACCTTAAGAGGGCAGATGGTTTGATATGTGTGAATTGATGGTTTTGGGTATGTTAGGGAACTTGTGGTGAGTTTAAGTGTGCATGTGTAGGACCAAGCCACCCAAGGTTGAGCTAAAGCCTGATTGTCCTATGGGGCCTCTCTTTGAGCTTCCTCATGTTTGTTTCAAACTTTTATGTGCTAGAGGTCAAAACCACACATGTTAAGCTCCAAAAAGTGTAAAAAAGTGGTTTGAATTTCTAAAATGGCAGGTCTCATCACTAGTCCACTAAGATAGTTAATAGAGAAGTCCTATGGCTTGATCCTAGGCTACTAAAGAAGAGAATCAGACATTACCAAAAATGAGGTAAACATGTCCTCAATAGCTTGCAATTAAAATTGATATCACTTTAAAATGATTTATGGTATGTGTTTTTTTAAGGGTATGCTCTTAATTTTGGGAATGATATAGTAGACTTGATTGAATTTTCTTTTATTGAAAAGAATTGTAATAGGGTTATGATATTTAGTAAGAGATGATATGAATATGATTTTACTGTTTATAATAGGAAAGAATTGTATTTTAAAAAAAAACTATAGTTAATAGGATATACACTACAAAAAGAATTGAGACTCTATTAAAATTTATTCTAAAACTAATATATACAACATTTAAGTGGAGGAAAGTGATGAGTTCTTACTTTAACGAGAATCGTGAAATTCAAAACTATTTAAGCTTAATCTAGATATAACAGTCCTCACATAAAAAAGTGAGGGAGGGGCATGAGGTGGAGGATTATTAATTCACTAATTTAGAACCCTCAAGCAATGGTTAGATGAGACCCAATCTTTTAAAATAAAGAGGAAGCTCCTTTTTTAGAAAAATTTTCAAAAAATATAAGTTTACCCTAAAGCCTTAGTAGATTTGAAATGATGTAGAATTGATTTGGTATCATTTGAGGATTAGTTGAAGAAGATGATATAAGTGATAACAGAACATCATAAAACACTACAAGCTCAAACACAACTGAAGGGTAAGACTTTAAACTTCCCAATACTTTACAAATCTACCCTTAGGGTTTTATCCATATGATCTTTACCATAACATCAAGAATTGACCAATTCCCTTACACATGGACTAATCAAGACATAAAACACTGAGCAAAGTTCAAAACATGATAATGCTAAATTTAACCTAATTGATCAACTCAACATTATAACAAGATAAAATGAATTTGGAATAGTTTGGGAGATTCTAAAGTTTGTTCAGAGTTACCCTCTGAATAAATTTATGGTATTTTGGATATTTCATATGACCTTTAGGCTTATTGTGATTTTTTGAGGAAAATCATCCTCAAAGTATAACAACCACCAAAATTAAATAAGAAAAATAAAATCCTTAAGGACCGATGAAAATATGATTCCAGGCCCTTAAAATTATTATTTATTAGTGAGAATTACCCTGTCACAACTTAATCTACAGTAATACCCAATGCTCAGTGGTATGAGTCTTGGACGAGGTATCAAACCCTTGTGGGCAACTGAGGAAATTTGTTGTGCGACCACATATCGATCATCAGGTTGGTGTAAGTTGGAGGTTTTGGTGGCATAGATGATAATGAGAAAGGTATCTAAGTATGTAAGAAGTATTGTATGTCCTAACTCGATGACCAAGGGGAGTGGTCAAGTATTGGAATTAATATTCTCTAACATTTAGTGAAGTTTCCCTTATTTTCATGAGTTGTTGGTAGCTCAAGCTCGACGGTGTGAGTGCCTAACAAACAATGAGAGAACCAAAACCATAACATTTTTTTTTTTATAAAGCCTATTCTTACCTACTACATGAAAAGTATAAATTTTCTATATTTGTAACAAATAAAGACCTTTTAAGTGTTACTTTTTGCAAGTTCTTTGTCCAGTCACATGGACTAGACTAAAAGTTACCCTTTCTTAAATGCCTTTAGGAAGCCTTATACTCTATGTTGGATCTCACATACATGTTGTTGATGGTTGCCTATGAATGTCTCTTGAGAAAATTTTAAAGCTTCGGTCATGCTTCTAAGCCCACATTACAACATGAAATTCTTACACTTAGCCCTAAGCTTTTAAATGGGTTTATTTAACTTAATTCACCTTCTCACGTTTCTTAGAGTTTTGTTTAAATATTTATATGTTATGTTTACAATGCTAACCTTTTAGTAGCAGCATCAGAGGCAACAGGCACGCACTGTCACTTCTCATTTTTATAGCATTTTTCCTTTATCGTACCTTGCAACATGTTTTACTTATGCATAATTTAATATACCTGTAAAGACCCTTAGGATAGAGAACAATAGGCCATATGTTTAGGAGGAGCACTACAGCAAGCCTTGAGACCCAACCATAATTACAAGTTCAATCATAAATCTTAAACCCATAACCAACACAAGTAGGGAGTTCGAAGCTAGCTGTTTGGGAAGCAGGACGAGGGTGCAGGCAGACAAAGGATGACTTTACGCAATAAAACATGAAGCAACTGAACTTTCCTTTGTGTGAAATGATATAAATCCATAAGACTTCGAGGTTCACTATTTAGTACGACATAAATACTAAATTTATTTCTTAGGCTTTTACAATATAAGTCCTAACACTTTTTATGGTTCTAAGGTTGTCTGTGCGGCATGACGTAAATCCTCTTATCTTGATAGGCTATTTTAAAAATTGTATAATATACAAATTTAAGACTTAATTTTAAATAATTCTCAGGATTTAACATCAAATAAACATCATTTATAAAATGTAAAGCCAAATAACTGGATAGTTTTGGAAGTCATCGGGGTTCTCGTCAGAATCTGTAACATCCTTTTTTTTTCTCTCTTTTACCTCTAAAATAACTTTTCCTATTTGGGTTCTTCCTACTTGATTTTCCTACGATTAATNCCGAAGCAACTGAACTTTCCTTTGTGTGAAATGACATAAATCCATAAGAATTCGAGGTTCACTATTTAGTACGACATAAATACTAAATTTATTTCTTAGGCTTTTACAATATAAGTCCTAACACTTTTTATGGTTCTAAGGTTGTCCGTGAGGTATGACGTAAATCCTCTTATCTTGATAGGCTATTTGAAAAATTGTATAATATAAAAATTTAAGACTTAATTTTAAATAATTCTCAGGAGTTAACATCAAATAAACATCATTTATAAAATGTAAATCCAAATAACTGGATAGTTTGGGAAGTCTTCGGGGTTCTCGTCAGAATCTGTAACATCCTTTATTTTTCTCTCTTTTACCTCTAAAATAACTTTTCCTATTTGGGTTCTTCCTACTTGATTTTCCTACGATTAATCGCAAGAACTCAACATTGAATTCTTAAAGACAAGACTCCAAAACTTAATTGAGAGTTTTATTAAACAACTTTGACTGCTTAAGATGTAATTAACTATGGGGGCAAGCCTCTACAGTAAATTAGCAACCCACATTATCTAAACCTTGTCAAGTTTTTTTTTTTATACAAAAGGTTTCCCTCAGACCAAATAGATGTCACAAATTCTCTAGTTTAAATGATGATATGCTCGTCTCTCGGGTGGTGTATTACTTGTGAAATTATGATAAACTATCTAAACTATTACATGAATGAGCTATATGGAGTCTCACATGTCAAAATTAAAATATTATTTTCAAAATCAAAATTATATATACACCTTAAATTAAAATCAAATACATTTTTGAACGCCCGAAAGATTGACCGATCCCTACCAATGTACCCGAGATGATGGAAAATCATGAGCATCTTGACCTAGTGCGTTACTCCCAAATTTAGGTTAGGTCGACTATTACTTTCTGTTTAGATATGTTTAGGATATGATTGCACCACCATATAAAGATCTTTTACCCCTTTCCCACAGTTTAGACTAGGATATCTCTTAAATAAATTCACCTTAATCAAATTAAAATAAAATCAATAGATCCAAATTCAATCCGGGTCAACTATGTTTTACCAAATCCAATTCCAATTCAAAGTTTAAATACAATTCTAACGCTAACCCAAGATAAAATCTAATTCAATTAAATCCCCAATAAATTTCAAACCCAAATTTAACTCAACCCTCTTAAACTTCTCTCTAACCAAATCAATCCAAACTAAATCTCAATTCAAACCTTTTCAAATTTAAAGTTCAATCCAATCAAATTCCAACTCAAATTCAAATTGTTTCATAAATCGGTCCCTTAACTCAAGCTCTATACCATTTTAACTGTCAATTCTAATGATCAAAACTTTTGAAACTTAAGTGAAGTTAACCTGTGTTCAATCTTAGTTCTCTTATCAAAGTCCTTAGATCTTTATTATGCCATAAACATTCAATAATGATTAGGAAAGATTATGACATATCCTTAACTGAGAGTTTTCTAAAGAGTAATTCTTCTAAAAAGTAATTCTTGAGATGCAATTAACTATGAGGACCCCCTTATAGTGATACTAGAACCCAAAATTAAAATAAACTTTATTATTTATTCTTAAAGTAAGAGAAAATTCTTGGTTCTGCAGATCCATAAATCCCAAATATTTTCCTTATGTAGATGATTAGATCCATTCTAAGGTATTATTTCTATCATTCAAGATAGTATATTATTCTTTGAATGTTGTATCTAAACATTTTCATAGAAATATTTCAAGATATATGGTGGTTGCCTATCAATAAAAAATTCCCACCAACAGCTAAAACAACTAGAACAAGGTNTTGGATAATTGATTTAGATTTAGATTTAATGTTTATGGCTTTGAAAATAAATCATGGTGGGCTTAGTAAAATTTAAGAAATACCATAATGAAATTTGAGGAATGAATTAGGTGAAATTGAATTTTTCATGTGGATTCAAATTCGATGTTTTTTTTATTTAGGATTGATTGGGTTTGATTCAAATTTAATCTTGAATATATATGGGTTTGGGATTGAGTTTTGGTGGATTTGAATTTGGATTTGTCATTAGGGGGATTTCAAATGGAATTCATGAAAATTTGGGGAAATTTGGGAATTTTGGTCAAAATTGATTATTTTTGGTGTTTTGGCAAATCTTGGGTATTTTAGGCAAATTTGGCAGGTTTGGGGAAATTATGAATTTAGGGGTGATTTAAAATGAAATTTGTTTGAGAATGGGTTATTTGAGCATTTTTTGGAAATTTGGGGGTACTTTGGTAATTTGGTCAATTGTAGTGGATTTCAGAAATTGTAGATGAACGTGGTAAATTGGATTGCTAGGATTAGTTTTAAGTGAAATCACTGGTTTTGATAATTATTGGGTATTTTTGGGACATTTGGTAAACTTGAGAATTTAGAAAAATTTGGGTGATTAAGGATAATGTTGATAAGTTTTAGGTGGTGACATGCAAGCCATGAAAGTTTCCTCCAAGTCATATGAGCCTTATGAGAGTTCATTTTGAAGCATCCACATGTTGATCTTAGTCATCCTAACCAAGGGCTAAGGACTTGGAATAACTTAGATTAGTTTTCAAAAGAGTTAAGGAGTATTTATGGACCTTAAGGGGGCAGATGGTTTGATATGTGTGAATTGATGGTTTTGGGTATGTTAGGGAACTTGTGTTGAGTTTAAGTGTGCATGTGTAGTACCAAGCCACCCAAGGTTGAGCTAAAGCCTGATTGTCCTATGGGGCCTCCCTTTGAGCTTCCTCGTGTTTGTTTCAACCTTTTATGTGCTAGAGGTCAAAACCACACATGTTAAGCTCCAAAAAGTGCAAAAAGGTGGTTTGAATTTCTAAAATGGCGGGTCTCATCACTAGTCCACTAAGATAGTTAATAGAGAAGTCCTATGGCTTGATCCTAGGCTACTAAAGAAGAGAATTAGACATTACCGAAAATGAGGTAAACATGTGCTCAATAGCTTGCAATTAAAATTGATATCACTTTAAAATGGTTTATGGTATGTGTCTTTTTAAGGGTATGCTCTTAATTTTGTGAATGATATAGTAGACTTGATTGAATTTTCTTTTATTAAAAAGAATTGTAATAGGGTTAAGGTATTTAGTAAGAGGTGATATGAATATGATTTTACTGTTTATAATAGGAAAGAATTGTATTTAAGAAAAAAAACTATAATTAATAGATATACACTACAAAAGGAATTGAGACTCTATTAAAATTTATTCTAAAACTAATATATACAACATTTAAGTGGAGGAAAGTGATGAGTTCTTACTTTAACGAGAATCGTGAAATTCAAAACTATTTAACATTAATCTAGATATAGCATTCCTCACATAAAAAAGTGAGGGAGGGGCATGAGTTGGAGGATTATTAATTCACTAATTTAGAACCCTAAAGCAATGGTTAGATGAGACCCAATCTTTTAAAATAAAGAGGAAGCTCCTTTTTTAGAAAACTTTTCAAAAAAATATAAGTTTACCCTAAAGCCTCAGTAGATTTGTAATGATGTAGAATTGATTTGGTATCATTTGAGGATTAGTTGAAGAAGAAGATATAAGTGATAACAGAACATCATAAAACACTACAAGCTCAAACACAGCTGAAGGGTAAAACTTTAAAGTTCCCAATACTTTACAAATCTACCCTTAGGGTTTTATCCATATGATATTTACCATAACATCAAGAATTGACCAATTCCCTTACACATGGACTAATCAAGACATAAAACACTGAGCAAAGTTCAAAACATGATAATGCTAAATTTAACCTAATTGATCAACTCAACATTATAACAAGATAAAATGAATTTGGAATAGTTTGGGAGATTCTAAAGTTTGTTCAGAGTTACCCTCTGAATAAATTTATGATATTTTGGATATTTCATATGACCTTTAAGCTTATTGTGATTTTTTGAGGCAAATCATCCTAAAAGTATAACAACCACCAAAATTAAATAAGAAAAATAAAATCCTTAAGGACCGATGAAAATATGATTCCAGGCCCTTCAAATTAATATTTATTAGTGAGAATTACCCTCTCACAACTTAATCTACAGTAATACCCAATGCTCAGTGGTATGAGTCTTGGACGAGGTATCAAACCCTTGTGGGCAACTGAGGATATTTGTAGTGCGACCACATATCGATCATTGGGTTGGTGTAATTTGGAGGTATTGGTGGCACAGATGATAATGAGAAAGGCATCTAAGTATGTAAGAAGTATTGTATGTCCTAACTCGATGACTAAGGGGAGTGGTCAAGTATTGGAATTACTATTCTCTAACATTTAGTGAAGTTTCCCTTATTTTCATGAGTTGCTGGTAGCTCAAGCTCGACGGTGTGAGTGACTAACAAACAATGAGAGAACACAAAACATAACATTTTTTTTTTATAAAGCCTATGCTTACCTACTACATGAAAAGGATAAATTTCTTATATTTGTGACAAATAAAGACCTTTTAAGTGTTACTTTTTGCAAGTTCTTGGTCCAGTCACATGGACTAGACTAAAAGTTACCCTCCCTTAAATGCCTTTAGGAAGCCTTATACTCTATGTTGGATCTCACATACATGTTGTTGATGGTTGCCTATGAATGTCTCTTGAGAAAATTTTAAAGCTTCGGTCATGCTTCTAAGCCCACATTACAACATGAAATTCTTACACTTAGCCCTAAGCTTTTAAATTGGTTTATTTAACTTAATTCACCTTCTCATGTTTCTTAGAGTTTTGTTTAAATATTTATATGTTATGTTTACAAAGCTAACCTTTTAGTAGCAGCATCAGAGGCAACAGGCACGCACTGTTACTTCTCATTTTTATAGCATTTTTCCTTTATCGTACCTTGCAACATGTTTTACTTATGCATAATTTAATATACCTGTAAAGACCCTTAGGATAGAGAACAATAGGCCATATGTTTAGGAGGAGCACTACAGCAAGCCTTGAGACCCAACCATAATTACAAGTTCAATCATAAATCTTAAACCCATAACCAACACAAGTAGGGAGTTTGAAGCTAGCTGTTTGGGAAGCAGGACGAGGGTGCAGGCAGACAAAGGATGACTTTACGCAATAAAACATGAAGCAACTGAACTTTCCTTTGTGTGAAATGATATAAATCCATAAGACTTCGAGGTTCACTATTTAGTACGACATAAATACTAAATTTATTTCTTAGGCTTTTACAATATAAGTCCTAACACTTTTTATGGTTCTAAGGTTGTCTGTGCGGCATGACGTAAATCCTCTTATCTTGATAGGCTATTTTAAAAATTGTATAATATACAAATTTAAGACTTAATTTTAAATAATTCTCAGGATTTAACATCAAATAAACATCATTTATAAAATGTAAAGCCAAATAACTGGATAGTTTTGGAAGTCATCGGGGTTCTCGTCAGAATCTGTAACATCCTTTTTTTTTCTCTCTTTTACCTCTAAAATAACTTTTCCTATTTGGGTTCTTCCTACTTGATTTTCCTACGATTAATCGCAAGAACTCAACATTGAATTCTTAAAGACAAGACTCCAAAACTTAATTGAGAGTTTTATTAAACAACTTTGACTGCTTAAGATGTAATTAACTATGGGGGCAAGCCTCTACAGTAAATTAGCAACCCACATTATCTAAACCTTGTCAAGTTTTTTTTTTTATACAAAAGGTTTCCCTCAGACCAAATAGATGTCACAAATTCTCTAGTTTAAATGATGATATGCTCGTCTCTCGGGTGGTGTATTACTTGTGAAATTATGATAAACTATCTAAACTATTACATGAATGAGCTATATGGAGTCTCACATGTCAAAATTAAAATATTATTTTCAAAATCAAAATTATATATACACCTTAAATTAAAATCAAATACATTTTTGAACGCCCGAAAGATTGACCGATCCCTACCAATGTACCCGAGATGATGGAAAATCATGAGCATCTTGACCTAGTGCGTTACTCCCAAATTTAGGTTAGGTCGATTATTACTTTCTGTTTAGATATGTTTAGGATAGGATTGCACCACCATATAGAGATCTTTTACCCCTTTCCCACAGTTTAGACTAGGATATCTCTTAGATAAATTCACCTTAATCAAATTAAAATAAAATCAATAAATCCAAATTCAATCCGGTTCAACTATGTTTTACCAAATCCAATTCCAATTCAAAGTCTAAATACAATTCTAATGCTAACCCAAGATAAAATCTAATTCAATTAAATCCCCAATCAATTTCAAACCCAAATTTAACTCAATCCTCTTAAACATCTCTCTAACCAAATCAATCCAAACTAAATCTCAATTCAAACCTTTTCAAATTTAAAGTTCCATCCAATCAAATTCTAACTCAAATTCAAATTGTTTCATAAATCGGTCCCTTAACTCAAGCTCTATACCATTTTAACAGTCAATTCTAATGATCAAGACTTTTGAAACTTAAGTGAAGTTAACCTGTGTTCAATCTTAGTTCTCTCATCAAAGTCTTTAGGTCTTTATTATGCCATAAACATTCAATAATGATTAGGAAAGATTATGACATATCCTTAACTGAGAGTTTTCTAAAGAGTAATTCTTCTAAAAAGTAATTCTTGAGATGCAATTAACTATGAGGACCCCCTTATAATGATACTAGAACCCAAAATTAAAATAAACTTTATTATTTATTCTTAAGGTAAGAGAAAATTCTTGGTTCAGCAGATCCATAAATCCCAAATATTTTCCTTATGTAGATGATTAGATCTATTCTAAGGTATCATTTCTATCATTCAAGATAGTATATTATTCTTTGAATGTTGTATCTAAACATTTTGATAGAAGTATTTCAAGATATATGGTGGTTGCCTATCAATAAAAAATTCCCACCAACAGCTAAAACAACTAGAACAAGGTAAAACTACAAAAATGAGCTGCAAAAGTAATCTCAGAAAAACCAAAATGAACCTAAGAGAAAAAAATTGGCACAACTTAAAGATAGAACACAATTTCATCAAGTACAAAGAAAACTCTAAAAGATCAAAGGATTAATAACAATCAAATCAAAACCTTGAATTTAAGCTATAAACTATTAAGAGATCATCAACCAAATAATCTCCAATCAACAAGAATCCAATTATTTCCTTGAATAAAAGCTTTAGAAATGACAAAAAATAACAACATCTACTCAAATTTGAATTTTGGGAACATGTAAAACCAATTCAAGCCAAATAAGAGCCCATAAATCTACTACCGAATCCGAAAAACAAAAAAAGAAAAAAAAAATCAAAAGAATAAATAAATTCCGATTTAAAACCAACAAATAACATCATAGATAAAAAATCAGAACCAACATGAATAAGAGCTCAACCAAACCCAAATCCTTAGCCAAGAGAAACAATTCAAATTGAATGAAAGAAAAATCCCAGTAGGATAATGAACAAATATATCAATCAATCTACTCTCTAAGCTAACTAAAACATTAACAAGTCGTACACCCATAGCAAGATCTTAAGCATGCTACTTTCAAAAGAACTATTACAACTCAAAATTAAACTATGTTACATCGTAGCTCTATCAAAATACAACCACAAAAGGAAAGAACCAATACTATTAACCATATTATCAATAAAATATCAAATAAATTTGAACGAGCAACAGAAACATGTCATCATCACATCTATTAAAAAAATAGAATAAACAACAAACAACCACAACCACAAAAAGCTAAAAGCCCCAAAAAGAATTCTTGTATTATTGGCCAACGAGAAACAGAAAACAAAACACTTGACAAAGCTAACCAAAATAAAAAGCCAATAAGGCCAAAAGCCCACAACTAAAGCACCAAACCAAAAAAAAAAGTAAATGAAAGTAAAGCAAAACAACTACCCACACAATTCAAGCTTCCATAAGATCTAATGACAAAACCAAAGATAAACTCTTGTAAGCAAATCAAAGCACCTATTAAATCACCATATAACATAGACATAAAATCTATAATGTTACAGTCGCAAAAAGGTAAAGAATAAAAAAAACCAAACTAAAACAAAGCCATAGATGAAGAAAGAAAAATGATAAGAAAGAAATTGATTAAACAACAAAATAGAAACAAGGCAAAGAAATCCCCAAGAAAAATGAACTCTAAGGCTAGAAAAACCAAAAACAAAACATAAATAGAAAAAATTAACAAGAGAGAAAAAAAATAACACAAACAAAATAAAATAATGCCCCGACATAAATAGTCAACATGACCAAACTAACTAATATCTATGTTCAGAAAGATTAATATAAAGAGAAGTATTTGTTCAAACAACAAAAATAAAAAAACTAAAACTACAAAGAACATGAAAAAGAGAAAAACCGAACATAACCCATCAACCAAATCTAAAACAAGCAATATTAAGATCTCTAGCTAGAGAAATAAACTAAATAAGTCAGCAGTATCAGTTACACCGAAGTCCAAAATCAACAAAGACAAATAGGACTTAATAAAGCAAAGAAAATTTTAAGAAGTTAATAAAAAAATAAATGCCATAAAAATTCCTCAAATCAACCAGAAAGGCCAGTTTATACTTCTATCTCCTAAAAAAATATAGATTTTTAAAAATAAAAAAATTAGAAGAGAAAAAAGAAACAAGAATAGCAACAACCAATAGTGGGGCCAAAAGCTGAAAGAAGACCAACATCCATAGAGAAGAAGAACATTGAGAGAAGAGGAGACAATAAAAAACAACAAAAAAAAGAACAAAACATATCAACAAAAAAATAAGATAATCTACAAGAAAACCAAATAGAAAGCAATACAAAGGCTCATAATAAATCAGAGCCTAAATTTTACCACCTAGAAAAATATTAAAATTTCATTTAGATTAAAATGATTAATAGATATTCAAAAGTATGGTTGATTTTTAATGTAGGTTTAGAAAACAACTTTGCTCAAGCTGACCATGAATAAATAAAGAAAAATCAAATGAAATATTGTTCAATATCAAGAGAAGCAAATATTAAAAAGTATAAAAATTCCTCATATAATCAAGAATATATCACTTAAATTTTTATTTTCTATTCTTATAGATAAATATTTAGTGAATATATTGAATTTTTACATCCAAAGTGCAAGAATTTTTCCTGAAAATTCTTGAATTTCTCTCATATCACATATAATAAGTTGTGACCCTCCATATAGTTAAACATATAACTATTATGAATNCAACATCCTTAATACCAATTGAAGCCAAATACAAGCTCAATTTTACATAATTGAAAGCTTAACTCCACCCAAATAAAAAAGCCCCAGTTTTGACCATATGCCTAAATTCCCGAAATTGGCCTTCCAATTTAATTCAAAACCACTTTGAATCCTTCTTAAATTTTTCATGACACCTTCCTACATCAAAATGAATATTGTTTTGGCCCAAATTTTGATCCAATTCAATCCAATTCAATCCCACCACACTTAAATCCCAAAAGCCCAANAAACATCCTTAATACCAATTGAAGCCAAAGACAAGCTCAATTTGACATAATTGAAAGCTTAACTCCGCCCAAATAAAAAAGCCCCAGTTTTGACCATATGCCTAAATTCTCGAAATTGGCCTTCCAATTTAATTCATAACCCCATTGAATCCTTCTTAAATTCTTCATGACACCTTCCTACATCAAATTGAAAATTGTTTTGGCCCAAATTTTGATCCAATTCAATCCAATTCAATCCCACCACACTTAAATCCCAAAAGCCCAATTTTAATCAAAAAGCCCACATGTCATTTTATTCAATTTTTCTCAACACATATCTCATCAAAATCATTTCCTCAGTCCTAAATCCAAAACCAAATCATTCCTAAAAAAGCATCATGCCAAATTTCACCAAAAATACCAAATAAATCCAAAATCCTATTTCGTGCAAAAGAACCAAGCCACATGCAAGCCATGAAGCCTCTCCCAAGTCATTGATGAGCCATAAGAGCCAAGCCNATTCACCAAAAATACCAAATATATCCAAAATCCTCTTTCATGCAAAAGAACCAAGCCACATGCAAGCCATGAAGCCTCTCCCAAGTCATTGATGAGCCATAAGAGCCATGCCNACTTGTTCAAATTGGTTTGGTATAAAAGATATTTTATTAAGTTTGTCTTTCATACTTGCAAAATTATTCATCAAATATGGAAGACTTGTGACATTCTTTTTCAAATAGCAATGAATGTTAAATATTCTTTTGTGTGATAAGAATTTGAGAGTCATGATCATCTTTATTTTGAATGTTCCTTCTCTCATTCTTTTCTTAATAAATATGTGTCAAATGAAACTTTCTTTATTTTTCAACCTCAGTTGTTATTAAATTAATCTTCTTTACTAAAATTGTTTCTTACATATCTTTCTTAGAGACAAACACACACACACTCATAATTATGGATGAATTGGTGGTCTGCGCATTTCCTATTATGGATGAATTGGTGATGTGAGCATTTCCTTTTACACCAAATATCTCATGATCGAAGCTCACCAACCAAAAAAAAAAATAATAATAAAAACAAAAACCAATTATATTTTTTAATGTAAATATTTTTTTAAAAATTATGCCAAGATATTATGATGTGTTTTCTATGAGGAAAAAATATATAAATATTTCTAATTCTTCTCAGTTTTATCCCTCAATAAAATTAAATTATTTTTACTACACAAGTTAATTATTAAATAGTCATATATAAAATATTGCCAATAAATATAAAATGAAACTTATATTTTTTGTATTATCTGCAATATAGAATATAAAAATGAAGCATCACAGTAATAAATACGAGAGAAAATACATTAAAATCGACGTAATTTTACAAAATTGATCGTAATTCAAAAAGTAGATTTGGACATCTTGAAATAAAATTTTCTAACATACTATTATTAGCAGCCACCACGGCGAGTGCCTCGTTTAACATTCCCCAAAACGTCCCAAACAAAAAAAGTTCACTAAAAGTACAAGAGATTTGTGCTTCGATTAATTGCCGCGTTGACTAGCCACATATACCTAATTATTTTACATCTTTTTAGTTTTCAATAATCCAATAAAATTCCAGAATTTTTAAAACTTTTTTTTTTGTTTTTTCACTTTATTTATTTATTTTGTTACATTTGTTTTGGTGAAGGGCGGAATCAATATTTATATTAAGGTTGTCAAATTTATTATTAAAAAAACAATTTTATCAAAAGGAAAAAAAAAAACTTATAAATTTCATGTGACATCCCAATTATTATTAACATTTTTTTAAAAAAATAATAAATAATTATACATAAAAATTGTTAAAAATTTTCACCTTCGAGTTCTCTATAATTTTATTTTCAATTTTATTTATTTCTATTTTGCTTCAGTTAATGATCACATTTTTTTTTAATAAAAAAAATATTGGGAGTAAAAAAAATTAATTTTTTCAAAAAAAAAAACAGTAATAAGACCATGACAATAAAATAGTTGTATTTTTAACTTAAGAAGATTTACATACATATATATTACCCAATTCTTATGTATTTAAATTTCTAACACCTAAACATCAATTTTTATATACATACACATATCATTTGAGTTATGCATGAAAATATGTATTTTACTTTTAAAAGGTAGAATGGTTATATTTTCTATGTGATATGAAAGATTTGAATGATATAACTGTAAACATCAAACTTTAGCTGCTTGGTATGTGAATACATAAGAACTGAGGGGTTTGCATGGAAATGCACCGAAGGCAACCGTGAGGAGAATGGTCCTCAAGGTTACGCACACCAAAAATGTTTAAATTATATTTTGTCGCACTTTAGACAGAGAATGCTGATATCGCTATTTAAATTTTAAAAAGGAGTAAATCTCACCGGCCTTCCTATAATTTTGCAATCGCACGGCTCTCATGAAAGTAATTATTTTGTAAGATTTGTTGTGAAAAATGACGGTAATAAAGTGAAAAATCGGATCGGAAAAATTCATAAACAGAAAATATAGCGAAAACACACAGATTTATGCGGTTCGGCAAATTGCCTACGTCTACGGAATTGAAGAAGATTTTATTTTTTCAAGTAATTACAGCGTCGTCGATCGCCTCGTTCACAAGCAAGAACAATCTCTCTCTCTCTCCTCTCTCCTCTCGAGAACAATAGCCTAAGAAAAAGCCTTGGAAACCAAATCCCGAGAGAGATTATAACGGGAGCTATAACATATTTATTTATTAATTCCATCATGCTATTAGACCCATTGAGAAATTAATTAAATAATTAATGAAGCCCATTAATTTTTTTTTTCTCTTCTACAGCAAATCATAGATGACGGGATTCATGCAAGGAAAGTCGCAGAAAATCTAGGGAAGAAATTAAGAGCAATTAATTTTGCAATTAAAATTGATTGTCAAATCTAATTTGGTGTCAAACATGAGAAGCTGTCAATTTGAACAGTGAATTGGTTTTCACATTCGTAACAAGACTAAATAAAATTTAAAACATAATTTTTAATTTGTAAATCTATCAATATTATTTGGATTTATTAAAATTAAAAAATTAGGGTTTGCATAGCTTAATTAGCTCAATTAATCTAATGCGACTGCTCTGGTGATGGCTAATTTTTTCAAATTAAGAGTAGGGAACTACCTTTTGTTGAATACTGAAGTATATGTGAAATCCTACTAAAGTAAAGAGTTACTCAAAGAGGTGTTATGATCCAATTTAGTAAAATCCTTAATTTCTTCTATGATAAAAAAAAAAAAAAATGTAAATTTTACATAGATATTCCTCTATTTTTAGTATCTTCTTATATATTACAAAATAACTATCAAACACATATATATCTTAAAAGGTCTTTGATTTGTTCCATTATATTTATATATCATTTGACATTATAATTAATATTATCATCGACATCAAAGTCTTTTAGTAGTTGTTAACCATAATGTTCATTGGGTCACATCTTTAGATGCACACTAAACTTTTGAAATGGTTACATTGTGAATTCATCTTTAGAGCAAGTTTACCTTTTCAAACAAGTAATTATCTTGGGTTGTGAGGTTTAAAATACATGTTTATACTTCTAAATTTGGATTGGGTTTTATCAATAAAATATCAATGTATGTACTTCATCACATAGAAAAAAATAGCTAATTTTTTTAAATCATCATCATATATAATAATAAATCTTTTTATAAATACATGTATATACTTCTTGACCACAAAGTAATGTGATATATACTAATTAATAATANATTAATCTAATGCGACTGCTCTGGTGATGGCTAATTTTTTCAAATTAAGAGTAGGGAACTACCTTTTGTTGAATACTGAAGTATATGTGAAATCCTACTAAAGTAAAGAGTTACTCAAAGAGGTGTTATGATCCAATTTAGTAAAATCCTTAATTTCTTCTATGATAAAAAAAAAAAAGAAAAAAATGTAAATTTTACATAGATATTCCTCTATTTTTAGTATCTTCTTATATATTACAAAATAACTATCAAACACATATATATCTTAAAAGGTCTTTGATTTGTTCCATTATATTCTTATATCATTTGACATTATAATTAATATTATCATCGACATCAAAGTCCTTTAGTAGTTGTTAACCATAATGTTCATTGGGTCACATCTTTAGATGCACACTTAACTTTTGAAATGGTTACATTGTGAATTCATCTTTAGAGCAAGTCTACCTTTTCAAACAAGTAATTATCTTGGGTTGTGAGGTTTAAATTACATGTTTATACTTCTAAATTTGGATTGGGTTTTCTCAATAAAATATCGATGTATATACTTCATCACATAGAAAAAAAATAGCTAATTTTTGTTAAATCATCATCACATATAATGATAAATCTTTTTATAAATACATGTATATACTTCTTGACCACAAAGTAATGTGATATATACTAATTAATAATAGAATTTTATGAATATATTTAGAGGTAATTACATATAAAGCATAAGAAATATTGCTAAACAAATCAAGTACCGAGGTGATTTTTTTGAACTATAAAATTGATGCATTTACATGTGCAACGTTCAAACTCTTGAGGTATTGATAAAAATGAAAAATACACGATTGGGTTTTAGAATTTCAAAAATGGATGAAAGAGGGCGATTGATTTGTAAATAGCAATGTTCTAAGTAACCTGAATGTAATATATCAAAAAAAGAAAAAAACCTTGAATAACTATGTAAAAATTATGAACTAAATAAGTTTAACTTCAATCAAATCTTCAACGGGAGTTAATGTCATAATGTTTACCTTTAGGGATAATTATATTCGATCACNAGAACTATAAAATTGATGCATTGACATGTGCAACGTTCAAACCATTGTGGTATTGATAAAAATGAAAAATATATGTTGGGGTTTTAGAATTTCAAAAATGGATGAAAGAGGGTGATTGATTGTTAAATAGCAATGTTCTGAGTGCCCTGAATGTAATATATCAAAGAAAGAAAAAGCCTTGAATAACTATTTAAAAATTATGAACTAAACAAGTTTAACTTCAATCAAATCTTGAACGGGAGTTAATGTCATAATGTTTACCTTTAGGGATATATCAGATCACTTGAGACATTGAAAGTTATAAAATAACCACCAAAGTGATTTCTTTAAACTACTGAACTAATAAATTTTATGTTTGCCACGATCGAACCGTTGGAAATTTTATAAAATAAAAAATATGATTTCAAGTTTTATCATGAATCTTAATATTTGAGCGATAATTTGAAGAAATGCTGAAAGGGGGTGGTTGATTTGTAACGACCGTGTTTTGGGTGGTCTGTATGATTAAAACTTATTTGTGCCAAATTAACTCAATATCAATCATTTCCACAAAATTTGGATATCGTGTACTAAAAGTAACATTGGCCATTGAATTAAATTCCGAAGCCAACATCGCTTATTTGTTAGGCTCAACTACTTGGGCCTTAGAAATTCATATCAAGTGTGTGTGTGTATATATGTGTGTGTGTATATATCTCTCTCTCTCTCTCTCTCTCTCTCTCTCTATATATATATATATATATAGGAAAGNGCGCACGGCTCTCATGAAAGTAATTATTTTGTAAGATTTGTTGTGAAAAATGACGGTGATAAAGTGAAAAATCGGATTGACAAAATTCATAAACAGAAAATATAGCGGAAACACACAGATTTATGCGGTTCGACAAATTGCCTACGTCTACGGAATTGAAGAAGATTTTATTTCTTCAAGTAATTACAGCATCGTCGATCGCCTTGTTTACCAGCAAGAACAATCTCTCTCTCTCTCTCCTCTCTCCTCTCGAGAACAATAGCCTAAGAAAAAGCTTTGAAAAACAAATCCCGAGAGAGATTATAAGGGGAGCTATAACATATTTATTTATTAATTCAATCATGCTATTAGACCCATTGAGAAATTAATTAAATAATTAATGAAGCCCATTAATTTTTTTTTTTCTCTTCTACAGAAAATCATAGATGACGGGATTCATGCAAGGAAAGTTGTAGAAAATCTAGAGAAGAAATTAAGAGCAATTAATTTTGCAATTAAAATTGATTGTCAAATCTAATTTACTGTCAAGCATGAGAAACTGTCAATTTGAACAGTGAACTGGTTTTCACATTCATAACAAGACTAAATAAAATTTAAAACATAATTTTTAATTTGTGAATCTATCAATATTATTTGGATTTATTAAAATTAAAAAATTAGGGTTTGCATAGCTTAATTAGCTCAGTTAATCTAATGCGACTGCTCTGGTGATGGCTAATTATTTCAAATTAAGAGTAGGGAACTACCTTTTGTTGAATACTGAAGTATCTGTGAAATCCTACTAAAGTAAAGAGTTACTCAAAGAGGTGTTATGATCCAATTTAGTAAAATCCTTAATTTCTTCTATGATAAAAAAAAAAAAAAAAAAAATGTAAATTTTACATAGATATTCCTCTATTTTTAGTATCTTCTTATATATTACAAAATAACTATCAAACACATATATATCTTAAAAGGTCTTTGATTTGTTCCATTATATTCTTATATCATTTGACATTATAATTAATATTATCATCGACATCAAAGTCCTTTAGTAGTTGTTAACCATAATGTTCATTGGGTCACATCTTTAGATGCACACTTAACTTTTGAAATGGTTACATTGTGAATTCATCTTTAGAGCAAGTCTACCTTTTCAAACAAGTAATTATCTTGGGTTGTGAGGTTTAAATTACATGTTTATACTTCTAAATTTGGATTGGGTTTTCTCAATAAAATATCGATGTATATACTTCATCACATAGAAAAAAAATAGCTAATTTTTGTTAAATCATCATCACATATAATGATAAATCTTTTTATAAATACATGTATATACTTCTTGACCACAAAGTAATGTGATATATACTAATTAATAATAGAATTTTATGAATATATTTAGAGGTAATTACATATAAAGCATAAGAAATATTGCTAAACAAATCAAGTACCGAGGTGATTTTTTTGAACTATAAAATTGATGCATTTACATGTGCAACGTTCAAACTCTTGAGGTATTGATAAAAATGAAAAATACACGATTGGGTTTTAGAATTTCAAAAATGGATGAAAGAGGGCGATTGATTTGTAAATAGCAATGTTCTAAGTAACCTGAATGTAATATATCAAAAAAAGAAAAAAACCTTGAATAACTATGTAAAAATTATGAACTAAATAAGTTTAACTTCAATCAAATCTTCAACGGGAGTTAATGTCATAATGTTTACCTTTAGGGATAATTATATTCGATCACCTGAGACATTGACAGTTATAAAATAATCACCCAAGTGATTTCTTTAAACTACTGAACTAATAAATTTATGCGTGCCACGGTCGAACTGTTGGAAATTTTATAAATAAAAAAATATGATTTTAAGTTTTATCTTGATTTTTAATATTTGAGCGAGAATTTGAAGAATGGCTGAAAGGAGGTGGTTGATTTGTAACGGAGTTTTGGGTGGTCTGTATGATTAAAACTTATTCGTGCCAATATCAATCATTTCCACAAAATTTGGATATCGTGTACTAAAAGTAACATTGGCCACTGAATTAAATTCCTAAGCCAACATCGCTTATTTGTTAGGCCTACTTGGGGCCTTCGAAATTCATACCGTGTATATATATATATATATATATA
>JXCR01143960.1:193959-248356 GCA_002079205.1 Phalaenopsis hybrid cultivar
ATTCGAAGGAACTTCAAGAGTTTGGTGGAGGATTTAAGATAAGTTTTTATCTTTTATTTTTAAACTACTTTTGGTTTTAATTGAGACTTCTTGTTGGTTTGAAAATGTTTTCTACTTTTAAAACAAAGTGTGGTTTTGTTTTCTCCATGGATTCTGAGTTGTTTCTTTATCTTTCTCCTTAAAATTGATAATTAATTAAAAGTGTTTGATTGAAGTTGTGGAGAGTATTCATCTTTAATGTTGGATAAAGTTGTGATGACTTAAATCCATGCACTTAATTTACTTCTTGATTTGGCCAATCCAGATGTTAAAATTTGTTGTGAGAAAATCAATGTACTTCATTTACTTCTTGATTTGGCCAATCCAGATGTTAAAATTTGTTGTGAGAACATGGATGAACCGGGCGGGTATTGTCTCAGTCAACAATTGGAAAGAATCACTTGTGGTTGTATGAATGAGAATGTAATTCATATGACTTAGTGCAAATAAATAGGGTAATAATCTTTGAAGGGTGTAGAGTTAGAGGACTTTAAAGTGACAGATTAAAGCCCCCAACTTGGTTTATTTTTTTAAGTTATGATACAAGATGTTAGCCCCAAGATTGAGGGAATCGATGGAACTATAGAGTGAGAGCTAGTATCTTTTTCGCCTAACCAGTCTTCAGAACTATTCAAACTTTAAATTAGCCAATGTTCTTTATAGCATCTTTAGTAAGGGTAGAGAATATTATTGCTCTTATTTGACACAACACAAATTGCATAATTCCACAATAGAATTCCTATATTTTATACTGATTCATGATGAGAAGAAAGATATTTTCATATAATGTGTTTTTCTTTTACATAAACTAAAGTTATCCTTAGAAGTTTTATTGTTTTATCAAAATATCAAAAATACTAAAAAGAATTAAATTTTACCTACTGTGAAAATATATATAGTTTAAGTAATTATCTTTTTAAAATAGAAGGTTTGTTAATAAATAGTGCATATTGCTTATTTTCCCTGTGGGTTCAATATTCAAGTCTTAATCAAAAAGTCCTATATTACTTGATAACGATACGTATACTTGCGTAGTATCCCAATATATATAAAAATTAAAAAGTTAACTTCTTATTTTCTCCAGGATCAAGTTTTTTTGTTCTGTTGTAAACTAAGGAAACATAAGTGAAAAATATCATCAAAGAGATTGTTTTACAGTGCACATAAATAGTAAGTCGGGATCAGTCATCAAATATTGCAACGGATTAACTGTTGAAATGAGAGTAGTTTTATGAGAAAGCATTTAGTGCCTGAGCTTTTGGGCGGCAAAAATTAAAGCTAGACAATGCTTTTCAATAGGCGGATACTTCACCTCTGTTAGTATAAATGGCGACTCAAGTAGTAGAGTGCATTTTCCTTACTCTCGTCATTGACTTGGGCTAATAGGGCTCCGAGAGAGTCATCTAAGGCGCAGTATAAAGTATCAACAGTTTTCTCGAGATAGGGACTACCATAACAGTAGATGTCATTAATTATCATTTAATATCCTCGAAAGTCCACTGGAATTTCTCTTTCGAAACAAATTTGACATTTTTTCTAATTAATGCTAAGAAGGGCTGACCCCTACCTGAGAGATTATAAATAAAGAGTCTCCTATATACCAATTTTTCTTGGAAGCAGCGTAGTTATTTCAAGGTTTTGGGAGGAGACATTTCCAAGATAGCTTTAATCTTATCTGAGACCATCTCAATTCTTCGATGACGAACAATGAATCCTAGAAATTTCCCAGAGGTAATGCTGAAGGCGCACTTTAATGGATTCATCTTGAGATTATATTGTTATAATTGTTCAAAAATAATCCTTATATCATATAAATGGTCTACTTTTTGTTTACGTTTGATGACCAAATCATCCACATAACACTCTATCGGTAGTATTTTTAGGTTGTGGAGTTGCCTGTAAGAAGCTGTCAGTCACCGGAATTGAAATCCCGTCACCCGCTTCGGAAGGACATTTTAATTTACATATATATTTAAGTTTAGAAAAATTATGAAATCAAACTGACCCCATATATTCATAGTTTAAATGAAAGAGTGATACACCTCAAACTCTGTATCTATCCCGAACGAAAAACACAAGACTTGAGAACGAGTGTCGATCAAATAAACTTAGGAATATATGACATTCATTTTGTCTGCGAAACCATTTTATTTGCTAAAAATTTCTCCTATTTAATACAAAAAATTAAATAGGGTTTATATTAAGTTGGGTTCAGACAAGCTTCCTATAAGGGCAAGCACCTATACTTAATTACATCTTAAATGACTGAAATCACCTAAGAAACCTCTTGATAAAAATCAGGAAATATTATCTTCAAGGAGGTCAAAGGATATGACTTTTCAACAATATCAGACAAAGAGGTGTGAAATGGGAATGGCTCAAATTTGGAGCATTTTGTTTTTAGAATCCAAAGGAGGAAGAACTATGGGATGTCATGGATCTGGAGGAGAACCTCGGTGACTTCCCGGTCTATCCTATTTTTTGGCTTCAGTTTTGAGGAGAAATATTTAGGTGTTTCATCCTGTCCATTTTATTTAATTAGGGCTTGCATTCGTGTGAAATGATTACACAAATAGCTTGGAAGATGTAAGGATTTAGGTCGTGATGAACGAAAACCTCGGAATCGTAAAATGAGTTAGGGCTTATATTGTACAACACGGTTGTACAAAGGCCTAAAGACAATTTGAGAATTTTTGTTGCATAAGCGGACAACCTCAAAATCATATGGCTTGGTTGTTAAATTCTAAAGAAGGAAATTAGTTTAGTTGGGGAAGACAGGTTTTGCTATTGAAGATGGCCGTGCTGCCCACCATGCTAGCTCCAAGCTCCTTGCGTAAGAAGTTTGATTTTTCTAGGGTGTCAAGTTATGATGTCAAATCAGGTGACCTTATGGTTGTAGTTCCTTAAATACTATGGGGCATATTAAAGTTGATTAGAGCGACACCGGTTAGGATCCTACGGTTCCTTCATCCCGACACCACTATTTTCTATTGGATTCACTTAGTCCAAATGAATTTACTAAACTCAATTAATGAGTTCCATACTTTCATTTAGATCGTGGGAAGCCTTGTTAGCAACCGTAGGTTACCTCCTCAGAGGGATTCCCGATCATCTGATAGAGATGTCTTAATTTAGTTGTAGTTATAGTTTTTGTGATGTTTGTGATTAAATTTTGAATTGTTTTATATTTTGAATGTTGTGAAAGTGATTTTTATCTTGTTTGATTTTAATTTTGGTTTTGGGTTTTGGATTTGTGGCTATCCTAATAGTTTTGGTTTTCATGTAGAGTGACATTGTTGTTTAGAATGCAAGTTTTATAAGCATAAAAAGTACAGTATGAAAGTATAAGAAAAATGACACTATAAAGGCGAGTCTTCTCGTTCCACCACCTGAAACTCAAAATGCATGTGAGAGCACTTTTTCTAAAGCGGAAAAAAAAGGTTTTAATGATCTACCCAACATTAGGTCATATCTTTAGGTAGGTCTCTATTAATTTGATTAAGGATGATTTTTGCTAAGCAAAACATATTAAGTTTAGTAGACCTCCGAGGTATCCAACAGATATAGAGAAAGAAGCAGGCCCATGCTTCCCTCTCACTGCTTGGTGAAAAGTCTCGAGCTCTTTTTAAACCTATTATGTTGCTTAATAACCCATCCTGTAAATATCTTCAATGCTCAATGAACATTGATGTTTCAATTATCCCTAAGAGTAGGGTAGTTATCATTTATCATTTAATTTGAGGATTATGTAGGTGAAGACCCTTAAAGGGGCAAGTTAACATTGTCAAGAGACTTAGCCAACTTTTAATTTGGGCTTGTAGTGTTTTCAAAGATGTTCAATTTTTAATTATGTTCGCTTTTCTAATCCTCATTGAACAAAATTTGATTTAGCCTAGGTCACTATTAAGCCCTTAAGATTCTGGTGGATGTTTTAGTCATTTTGAAAGAGACTAAATTTCAAATGATAATAATCAAAACATTTAAATGTCACTTGAACACCAGACAAGGGCATTAAATTAGTGAGTTTATTAACACCCAAAACTATACCTCTAAGTCTAGGATTATTTAATTTGGTAGAATACCAAATTTTAATCATCTAGGAAATTTCAAATTTATCCTTTAATTGGAAAAAGTGAGATTGGTTTCTCCAATTAATCCCTTATGTTTCATTCATACAAATATGTTAATTAAGATCAAAAGTTGCCCATTTCCCTTTCTTGAATTAAGCTTAAATGTTAATTAAGGCTAAATTTCTAAAATTACACTTTTGGCCTTAAGGCTCTAATACTTCATAATTCATCAAATTTAATTCAAATGACTTTGGAATTTTTATCCCACCTCACTCATGGGTCAATTAAGACATCAGAGAAGAAAATTCGATTTTTCAAATTTTAATTTAATTTATATATTTATTTATATGCAAGAAATAGGATTTTTTTAAGGAAAATCCCTAACTTGACCAAGGTAAAACCTAATCCTTTAAAATTTTTTACTTGAGGTAGACTTAGTCCAGAGAAATACATGGGCCAAATTTAATGATTTTTTAAATTTTATTTTAATTATTATAATTATTTCAAGTTCTGGAGTATTTTTTAATTATAAAATATTTTAAATATGGAAAATTAAGTGAAAGTTCATTTTTAATCTTTAAAAATTATTTTAAGCTTCAAAATTCAATATCATCAGTTAGAAAATCAGGAAAATTACTCTAATTATTCTTAAGTGCTTAAAAAACAATTTAGACGATTTCCATGAATTTTATTATCTTTTTGATTTTATCATTTTTTAATTATTTGAATATTAAAGAAAGGCTTAAAAATGAAATTATTATTTTAATTACAAAATCATTTTTTAAAAAAATTATCTCATCATAGAAAACTCCAAAAACTAATTTGTATAATTTTTTGAGTTATATTTTATTTGTTAAAAATCTTTTTAGTGTTAAAAATGGTATTTAACTTTGAAAATCATTTTGAGTTATCAGATAACCTCCAAATATTTTCAAATTTTTATGGAGAGTTCTCTGAACTTCAAATTATAGTGGAGATTAAAAACCAAGTCATTTAGATGTTTGTGTTTCCCAAAATTAAATTTCTTTAAATTTTAGGGATTGTGCAAATTAGATACATTCTTAATGACTTAGATCTTGAAACATTTTTCAAACGTTTCTCTAGCCATAATAAACTTTGTAAAATTATCTTGGAATTTTCTAAGAAACATGCTAATTATTATGATTAATTTATGTAAATAATAGAAATAAACTTAAAAAATATGGATCTCTGTCTACAGAGCTCCTCATACTTTGGAAAAATCACATAATGTTATCTAAGATAGAGGCAACAACATGACAAAATTTCAAGCCATGGTGAAATTTCTATATGCATGGAGAATAAAAAAACTCAAAAATAATGTTTAATTAATTAAAAATAAAATATGCATCAAATAAACTTCAAACCATTTCCACATTGTTCTCCTCTGTTCATTGAGCACTATGATATTTTTTTTTAATTTTGTGATTTTTATGCACAAAGATATGAATTTTTAAATTTAAGAAGCATTTTTTGAATTATTTAAATTCTTATTTTTCTATTTAAATGTGCGGTGCCACCTCATCCTAGGCAGCTCCAAACGGCGACGCGATGCGCTCTCATTTGATGTGCTTTCCACCCTATCATGCCACGCGACCCACGGTTCACGTATCAAAATTTCATTCGGCTAGATCTTGTCCGTTGGTGAGATAAACACTCGATCAGAAAACTCCCCATCATCGTCCCCAAATAGGCTATCCCAAGAACGGTCCACATTCAAACCTTAAGATCTCCCTCTATACTCAACCAAGTCTCATGGAGTTTGTTTCTAGAGCTTCATCTATTCAAGACAAACCTATCTATATGGATTATAAGGTATGACATACAGTAAGTATGTATTGAGAGTGAAAATAGGCTCGGATTAGTGTTGGAGTTCAATACCTTTGTGTGAGCGGGGAGGCCTCAATCAGATGATTGTGGTAACTTTGATTGGTCCCAACGAACCTCGAGATGAAGCCTTGTGCCCTGTTGAATGGTCTAGGTATGACTTCAACCAAGCTCGACTTTAGGTGTTGATTGAAGTCTATACTAGAGGTTTTTTGAGAGGGGGCTTTTGTGGGGAATCAACCTCTTCACTATGGGGAAGGTGTGTGCATAGTTAATTGAAGTTTGATTCACTATGGAGGTGTGGAGAGATTTGTCCGGGTTTTTGGCAAAAATTCATGCTCAAATTTGAGCTTCCACTGTGAAGCTTAGTGGGGGAAAATGGTTGGCTTGAACTGAGGAGGTCTTAGGGAGTCTCTGAGGGCAGTTTGACAGAGTTTCCTTAAAAAAATTTTAGCTCTCCTTAATTGTCCATGGAGGTGAGGTTTAAATAAAATTGGCTTAAGGTGGCTGCCATGGCCAATTGAGGGGTGCAAAATGATGCTTAGGTGGAGGGTAGAGAAGCTCTAAATTTCAAATGGGTTGAGGTGGCCTCTAGGTTGAATTGAGTTAAAATATTTGGGGGTGGCTCATAATTTTGGTGTTTTCCAGCCACTAGGTCGGTCGTTAAGGCCAGGGGGGTTGTTAAGGCCAGGAAGTCAGATGAGCTAGGGGGAGGCTTAATTATGATTTACCCCCAAGGGTTAGTGGTGATGAGGGAAATTTTGCAAGTGGGTCCAAACATGGGTTAAAATCCCTTAATTTAGGGATCCATTGGTCCATGGCAATCTTTGGTGGGGTTTTCATGGTTTAGCCTGGTCCCTACGAGGAGTTTGGTGGCTGTGGAGTCATAAAGTTGGTGGCTTTAAGATGGCTAGGCCAATTTTAGTGCATGGGTCCAAGTGGGTCAATTTGGCTTCGAGTGGGTTTGTGTTAGGCGAGCCATGAATTTGAGCCCAATTTATTGACCAAATTGTCTAGATGATTGTAATGAAGATTTTTGATGAAGGATTGAAATGATTTTGAGTTCAATTGGGGGTTCAATTTGAAGGATTTTGAGATTTTAGTCAATTTAGGCATGTTGGACTAGACTTGGGCTTAAGTTGAGCTAGGCTTGAAATTTAGGTCAATTTAATGGTCCAAATGATCAAGGGAGGTGTTATGAGATTTTTCATGAAGGAATGGAGTTGAAATTTTGGGGCTAAGGCAATCAATTTGGTGGAATTTTGAGACATAGCCAATTTAGGGCAAAATTGGATATTTTTGGGTTTGGGTTGAAATTAAATGAAATTGCAGCTTCACCAAGGCCAATTGAAGATTTAGTTTGATTTGTAGAAGTGTTATAAAGAGTTTAAGATTCAAATTGAGACCAATGGAGTAAGTCATGGGGTTCAATTTGGTGGAACCAAGTCATAGGGCCAAAATTGGGGGTTTGACTTAGATCAAAATTGGGCTCAAAGCATGAGCCAATTGAGCTTGGATTTAGTTTATGTTAGTCATATAGAAGGTGAATTTGAGTTTAGAATTTAAATTGGTGGAAATTGGGACCAAATTGATGAACATTTGAGAATTAGAGAAATTGGGCCTTTAAAGACATATTTGGGACTTTGGTCTTAATCAAATTGGGTCATGTGATAGTAGAGAAAAATGAAATTGGGAATATTTGAAATGCTTTAGAAGTTTTTGGGGTTTTTTGGAATCTTTGGAATTTTGGGCTAAGGAGGGGCATTTTGGTAATTTGGCAATTTTTTCGTAATTTTGGGTAATTTGTATGTTTTCAAAAGGTTTGAAATGATTTTTGAATAAATTGGGGTATTTTGGGTAAATTTGGGAATTTTGGCAAGCTTTAGGGTTTTAAGGGTACTTAAGTAATTTGGGAGAGTTTAGGGGCAAAAGGCCAAGTTGAGTATTTTTGGTAGAATTGGGGTGCCAACCACCATAAATGAGCTATGGACCAATGAATACCCCATTTGGGTCCTCTATGTACTGATCTTAGCTAAACGCTAGCGCAGGGCTAGTGGGTTTAGGGGACCATCTACATGAGTCTCCCAAAGGATTAAGGGATCAAAGTCAAGAAATTTTAGGTTTGTATTTATGAGTGATTGTGAGTGAGGTAAGTACCTTAGCTCTAGACCAACACCCAGAGTCAACCATAAGGTCAAGCAGTCCTATGGGAACTCTCCTTGGACTCCCTCATAATGACCCCACCAATTAAATGCTAAAGGTTAGGACCACTATGTGGAACTTCAAGTTGAGTAAGACGAGTTTAGAATTTCTAATGGTGAGGGTTCCTTTTCTTTTTTTCTAGGAATAGTCAACAGGAAAGCCCTATGGCTAGACCCTAGGCTACTAAAGAGGAAAAACTAGACCTCAACCAAAAGTGAGGTCAACCACTTCACTTAGTTGTGAATGAGGTCGTCAAATATCTTCGTCATTGTTCGTTGAGATGTTGCTCCAAAATTCTTTAATCCGAATGACATTACCATGTAGCAGAATATCCCAATCGGTGTCCTAAAAACTATAAGCGCTGCATCCTCTGGAGCCATCTTTATTTGGTTGTTACCTAAAGATCCATCCATAAAGGAGAAAATCTCATGTGTCGAACGGATGTCTACCTTTAACTCTGGTAATGGTAACAAACACTCATCTTTTAGACATGCTTTATTTAGATTTCTGAAGTCGACACATACATGGATTTATCTACTCTTCTTCTTAACTGATACAATGTTGGCTAGACATGTGGGGTATTGCTCCTCTTATAAAGTTAGCATCTATTAATTTTTTTTTCTCGGCAATGACTTGTTGCTCTATCTCGAGGCGCATTCTCCTGAGAGTTTTTTTTCTTGGGATAATATCTTTGTCCACCCCAAGCTTATGTACTCAAACTTCTGCTAATAGGTCTGACATTTCATCATAACTCCAGTTGAAGAAATCTTTACATTCTGACAATAATTTGACCAATTTTGTGGTTTCTTCCTCTTTGAGTAAGGAACTTTTGAAGGTTGGTATGGGCTGCTCCTCAGTCCCGAGGTTGATTTCTTTTAACTCATCAACCGTTTACTTAATTTCTTCTTCAAATTATGGTGGAGCATCACCAATTAACTAATCTTGAGAATTGTTCTCTATATTGAGGCAATCCTCTTCCAATCTACTAGCAACAACCATGCAAAGTTTTGAGTTATCGACTGGTCCTACGGTACCAAATCCAAGACCTTCTTTTGAGTTTAAAGTTTGACTTTTAACATTCCACAATTTTTTAAAAAGTTGTAACTTATCTTTTGGCATCTGTTTTGGCACATATGCCTGTTGAATTAATTTTTGTACACGAGGAAAAATGTAACCAAAAGGTAATTCCATTAATTCATTAGAATCCTCTTTTAAATTTACATGATTTTCAAGACTAGTTGAAAGGGAAGCATGGTAAAACTTGATTAGCTTCAAACCAATAGTACGGACTTCCTTGATTTCTATACTCTCAACCTTTAGAGAGAAGATTGGAGTAAGGGCCATGGTATTCACATAGTGGTTGATCTGATCATACATCAACTCATATTCATCTTTCTCCACGTCTTCTAAGGATATCTTGTATTGAGGTTTCTTCTATTTTATCATCATCATTTCTTCCTCGAAGCTTTTTTCATCAGAACTTTCTTCCATATTGATGTTGATGATCAACCTAGTCCGTCAATAATCATGTTGGTTCTTCCATGTCCACATCCCCAGCCTCGATCTTGGGTGTATAAGCTAAAAGAACATCTACCAGCTTGTTGTGAAGAAATGGTGGTAGATCATCTGAAAGAAGTTGAATGGCCTCTTCTTTGTGATTCCTATGAATCTTCTATTTCATTTGATACAACTTCATGAGAAAAGTTGGCTTTCTTCAGAGGTGCGTAGTAGGCAGCATTTTTGTGAAAGCCCACTTCGTGTACTGTATTGAAAACGGTTGTAAATCTCCTTTAACACAATGTTATTGCCCTTTTTTGAAATAATTAATGCATTGGTGCAAAGACGACAGAACCGTGTTATGCTCATGAATCCATGGTCTTCCGAGTAGAGCATTGAAAGAAGTTTTGTTACTGATTCTCCGACTTTCATTAACAATGTAATCGACTTAGGGGCTCTTTCTCCCTTCTGACTAAATCTTCTTAACATCATTTTATCTGTTGTAAGCTATTGAGCTTCAATATCCAAATATTTTAATGTTCATAAACTCATTAAGTTGAGTGATGCTCCTGGGTCTACCAAAGCTCTGGATAATACAAACTTGTCGATATTAACGGAGATGTAGAGCGGTCGGTTATGGTCAGCGGTACCGAGTTACAAGTCTTCATATGTGAATGTTATCCCAGACTCTTCTTTCAACGAGCAAACTTCATCTGAGGACGTGCTAGCCAACTGTGCTAAGCAAATCTCTGGCTCAAGTAAAGCTGTAACCAGAGACTCTCTCATCTCCTTTCACAGGATTAGTGCATTGTAAATGCTTAGTTTGGTCGGAAACATCTTAAGATGAGTTAGCACGTTATAATCAACTTTATATAATCCTCCAATTTTCACTTGGGTATGTGGCACTTCCATTGGCGGAGGTGGAGGTAGCTCTTTTTGAGTGAATATTTGTTTTTTCTTTATCCACTGGAGCTGTTCTTGGAGGTAATACCTTTCCACTCCTTAGATTTACTTCAGTGATTTCCTTTTCCTAAGATATTGTATACAAAGTTTTTGGTATTTCTTCTTCATTGGAGAGATCAAAGTTGATAGCAAGTGGTGCACCGTGGCACTCGAGGACTGGCTCCTGACTTCCAATTCTATCGTAATTAGTATTGTCAATGTTTTCTTCATTCTTATTAATGAGTTCATCAGCTCACATACAATTTAAGGATGGGTTTGAGAATCGAGATTAGAGTTAGAATGAACAAAATCAGTTATGTTATCATTAAAAATAGTTAAAACGTAGACAAAATTATAATCATTATATTTGTAATACCCCGGTGGGGCAAAAAGATAATCATACATAGTCAGGGGTTCGAGAATTTTTTTTCCCGAATCCAAGACAACCAATTTAATTTAGGCAGCCCCTATTCTACCCCTCGTGCTATTGGTCCTCACGACGTCGCTCTTTTATTTCTCATCTAGTTGCGGTGACTTCTCTGACAAAATCTCCAACTTGGGTTGAGCAGGTTGTAGAATCTGAACGGCTCCCTATACCGAAGCGTTTTAAATCTGATCCAGTATCTTCTAGGATGACTTGCTCCAAACTGTGCTTCATCCATCTTTTTCTGCATGTGGATTTATCGGAAAGATTTGCTCGGCCAAAATCATATTCACAGAACCTTTTTCCAGTTCCTTTAAGTATTCCTTTGGGATTATTATATTTCCTTCTTTGTAATTCCTCTTGAGCCAATCCTTAAAAATGAAACAACCTTATATTGTTTGTCCAAACATCCGGTGGTAGAGACAGAAATTGGGATAGTCTTTCATCTCAACTTCTTCGGGCTTTCTTCGTTCTGGCAATCTGAACTTTGGCTTTTTCATTAAATTTCTAAACAACTTCGGCATGGCCTCATCTTTGAAAGGATATATCCTTCTCTTTCCTTCTGAACGAGTCGGACCATTCTGCCATCTATTCGGTACGGTCTTCCTTGGTATGACTGTTGACTGGATTGGCCATACTACTGTGTTTGTTGCTGAACATGATGTAACGATTGCTGGGAACTTTAGTGAGAATTCTTTGCCTATGTCTTTATCGATTTCTTTCCGTTATCAACTATCGCCATTGTTCCGGACTTCTTCTCAAATGTTCTGGTCGTCCAGGATTTCTCTACTTTCTTCTAGGAATCCATATGTTTAACTTCCTCTTATAAATTGCTAGCTTTGCTTAGAAGNTTTTTAAATTTTGAAAATACAAGACCAGACCAATCTCATATTCCAGTAGTTTAAATAAACAAGTCAAATACCACAAGCAATGTATCTATCTCGAAGAATAAACACACTACTTATTGCTAAGGCTCAATTAAATAAATTAAAATTTGTATAACATCCATTTAAGTCTGCGAAACCATTTTTATTATAAGTTGACAAGTTTTTCTATTTAATATGAAAAATTAAATAGGGTTTATATTAAACTGGGTTCAGAAAAGCTTTCTATAAGGGCAAGCCCCTATAGTTAATTACGTCATCCATAACCGAGATCATCTAAGAAAACTCTCGATAAAAATAAGGAGATATTATCTTCAAGAAGTTCCAAAGAAAAAGACTTTTCAATGAGATCAGACAAAGAGGTGTGAAAGGGGAATGGTTCAAATTTGGAACATTTTATTTTGGAATATAAAGGAAGAACTAGGGGATGTCATAGCTTCTGAGAAGAACCTCGATGACTTCCCAAATTGTCCTACTGTTTGGCTTCAGTTTTGGAGAGTTAGAACTGTTGAATATTTCATCCTGCCAATTTTATTAATGAGGGCTTATATTCATGTGAAATGATCACACAAATAGCCTGTAAGACTTGAGGATTTAAGTCGAAACAAACGACAACCTCGAAATCCTAATACGGGTTAGGGCTTATAATATATAGCGGAACCATACAAAGGCCTAAAGATAAGTTGAGAACTTATTTTTCATAAGCAAACAACCTCGAAGTCTTATGGATTGTTGTTTAATTCTAAGGACTGATTTAGCTGGTGTAGACATGTTTTGCTGTTGAAGATGGCCGTGTTGCCTACAATGCTAGCTCCAAGCTCCTCATCGTAGCAAGTTTAAATTTTCTAATGTTTCAAGTTATGGTGTCAAATCAAGTGTTCCTTAAGCTTATAGTTATATAGATATTATGGGGGATGTTAAAGTTGATTAGAATGACACCGGTTAGAATCCCACAGTTCCTTTGTTCCGACACCACTATTTTCTTTCAGATTCACTTAGTCTAAATGAATTTACTAAACCCAACTGAATGAGTTCCATAAATTCATATAGACCGTGAAAAATCTCATTAGCAACCATAGGTTACCTCCTCCGAGGGATTTCCGATCATCCCATATAGACATTTTAATTTAGCTGCAATTTTTTTTTGTTTTGTTTTGTTTGTGATTAAATTTAGAGTTGTCTTACATTTTGAATGTTGTGGCGGTGAATTTTATCTTGTCTTACATTTTGAATGTTGTCCCTCTAATTCCAAGGAGCTCAAGGAAATAAATTTCAGATTTTTTGGATTTATATTTTAATTATTGGAATTATTATAGTGACAAATTAGAAAAATTTTATTTTTAAGCATTTAAAATTAATATCTTGACTTAGGAAATTTGAAAAATTATTTTTGATTGTTCTCAAATGATTAGGAAGTTAGATGTAATATTTTAGTGTGTTTTAAAAATTCTACAATTTTTATGATTTTTAATTAATTTTTAATTATTTAAATGCTAAAAAATAGCTCAAAAATGAAGTATTTATNTTAAGCTTATAGTTATATAGATATTATGGGGGATGTTAAAGTTGATTAGAATGACACCGGTTAGAATCCCACAGTTCCTTTGTTCCGACACCACTATTTTCTTTCAGATTCACTTAGTCTAAATGAATTTACTAAACCCAACTGAATGAGTTCCATAAATTCATATAGACCGTGAAAAATCTCATTAGCAACCATAGGTTACCTCCTCCGAGGGATTTCCGATCATCCCATATAGACATTTTAATTTAGCTGCAATTTTTTTTTGTTTTGTTTTGTTTGTGATTAAATTTAGAGTTGTCTTACATTTTGAATGTTGTGGCGGTGAATTTTATCTTGTCTTACATTTTGAATGTTGTCCCTCTAATTCCAAGGAGCTCAAGGAAATAAATTTCAGATTTTTTGGATTTATATTTTAATTATTGGAATTATTATAGTGACAAATTAGAAAAATTTTATTTTTAAGCATTTAAAATTAATATCTTGACTTAGGAAATTTGAAAAATTATTTTTGATTGTTCTCAAATCATTAGGAAGTTAGATGTAATATTTTGGTGTGTTTTAAAAATTCTACAATTTTTATGATTTTTAATTAACTTTTAATTATTTAAATGCTAAAAAATAGCTCAAAAATGAAGTATTTATTTTAATTCCACTTTTACTTTTCTTAGGTTTATAATGTCATAAGGAGCTCTCAAAACTAATTTGGTGGTTTTTAAAGTTGTATTTTAATTATTATAATTATCTTAATGCCGAAAATGCAATTTCATCTAATTAATCCATTTGAATGGTCAAATTAACACCAATTGATTTGAAATTTTTATTGGGGGCTCCTTTGACACTAAACAATAGTGGAGAGTAATTTCTATGCCATTTACAATTATAAATATTTAAATTTAATTTATAATCATTTTTAGGGGGTTGGTGATAATTAGGGTTATTTTTAATGAGTTAAATCAAGTTTATATTTTTCCTTGAGTTCTCTAACCACAATGAAGCTACCAACATAAGTTTTGTATTTTTATAATGAATATTTTAATTATTATAATTTTTATACCAAAATAAGGACTATTAACTTGAAAATTATATATCTCTAGTTAGAGATGCCCTCTAACCTTGAAAAAGTCAGGGGAGATACCTAACAACAAAGACATCAAAAGTCCCACAGTCCCATGCCATGGTAAAATGTCTATAAAAATGGAGAATCAAAAAAAAACAAAAAGACTATTTAATTAATTAAAAATCATACATGCATGAAATGGAAATGAATAGATTTCCATATTGTTCTCCTCTGTTCACTGAGTAAGAGGCTATTTTTATTTTATATTTGTAATATTTCTACACCATGATATGCATTTTTGAAGTTCTAATATTTAAATAAATGAAAAAAACCCTAATTTTCTACTTACCCACACGACGCCACATCATCCTCGGCGTCTCCGAAGCTCCATGCGGTGTCTTCTCGTTTGGCGTCGCAGTCTTAGCCAGCCCGTGCTTTATGAACCCTACTTCCATCCGACGCAATAAGAGCCCTCCGTTTGATACACACTTGATCCAATGATGCTATGTCATCGTCCCCAACTACTTCATCTCGTGAGTCGTTCACCTTATAACCCTAATATCTCGAGCTACACTTGACCAATTCACCTCGGGTTTGATTCTATGTACTCATCTAAGTGAGACAAATCTATCCATACGACTAACCTACCATGAAATCGATCCTATGCTCATGGAGAATTAAAATAAGCTTGGGATAAGGGAAAAATATTATACCTGTCCAAAAGGGGAAGCCTCGATTGGATGCTTGGAGAAGCTTTGTGGAGGTCCAAAGAGCTTGCAGATGAAGTCTTTGGTCGTGGTGAATTGTCTAGACCCAAGATCGACCAAGGCCAGTTTTGGGAGTTGAATATAGTTTTCCCTAGGGAGGTTTGGTGATGGGGCTTTTGTGGGGGATTTTCTTCTCTCACTCAGGGGACGGTGTGAGTGCAATTAATTTGGATTTATGGAAGTTTTAAGGGATATCCTGTTTCAAGCTCAAATTAGGGTTGAGAAATTGGCTCTGACTAGTGGGCAAGAGGCCTGGAGAATGGTTGCATTGCATCAAGTGGTCTTTAAGAAGCTTTAGGAACAATTTTGCAGAGTCTTCCCAAGAAATTTCAAGCTCTCCCTCCTTAGGCGTGGAGGGTGAGTTTAAATAAAGGGGAAGGAGAGGCCACCATGACTTGCCAGTGGGTGAAAAAGCTTTCTTAGGTGTAGATAAGAAGAGTGCAAGTGTCCAATTGGAATGAGGCATCTTGGATGGGTTCAATTTTGAGTTTTGGCCTAGGTTGAGCATTTGGACTTGGACATTCTGGCGGCCAAGGTGACCGACCGGCCAGGCTCAGGTCACCTTCCAGTCCAGGGGGGTCAGGGCTTGGGTTTAGTTGAGTCAATTGAGGTTGGTCATTTGTAAAAGCATTGAACTGAAATGGAATGGATGAAGAGCTATTTGGGTCAAATTGGGTCAATTCATGGTTTGTGGCTTGGTTCACTCACCAATGAGGGTTTAGATCCTGAGGGAAATCAGATGATTCAGCTTAATCAACATAGTGAGGTCCCTATCCAAGTGATTTGCCATAAGCATGAGGTTTAGGTGTTTCATGAGGTGGGTTAAAAAGAATCTTAAGGATATTTGAAAGTGGTTTGTCCCCTTTCCATTAATAGCATGGTGATGTGGCTTGGCTCTTATGGCTCATCAATGACTTGGGAGAGGCTTCATGGCTTGCATGTGGCTTGGTTCTTTTGCACGAAATAGGATTTTGGATTTATTTGGTATTTTTGGTGAAATTTGGCATGATGCTTTTTTAGGAATGATTTGGTTTTGGATTTAGGACTGAGGAAATGATTTTGATGAGATATGTGTTGAGAAAAATTGAATAAAATGACATGTGGGCTTTTTGATTAAAATTGGGCTTTTGGGATTTAAGTGTGGTGGGATTGAATTGGATTGAATTGGATCAAAATTTGGGCCAAAACAATATTCATTTTGATGTAGGAAGGTGTCATGAAAAATTTAAGAAGGATTCAAAGTGGTTTTGAATTAAATTGGAAGGCCAATTTCGGGAATTTAGGCATATGGTCAAAACTGGGGCTTTTTTATTTGGGTGGAGTTAAGCTTTCAATTATGTAAAATTGAGCTTGTATTTGGCTTCAATTGGTATTAAGGATGTTGAATTTTGATTTGGAATTGAAATTGGGCAAGATTGGGGTCAATTGGGTCAAGATTGGGGTTAATCTGAGAAAGTTGAGCCTTTAAGGGCAAATTGAGGCTTTTGGTCAAATTGGATAAAAATGGTCAAGTTTGATCAATGTGACGATTAAAAAGTGAAATTGGGAACATTTGGGAATATTTGGGATGATTTTGGAATTTTTGGGTCATGAGGGGTATTTTGATAATTTTGTCATTTTGGTGGATTTTGGTCAATTTAGGTAGTGGTGAGTGATTTGAAATGACTTTTGGAAAAATTTGGGTATTTTGGGTAATTTTGGGATTTTTGATAAAAATTATGGTTATAGGGGTATTTTGGTAATTTTGTGATTTTGGGCTAGAATGGACAAGTAAGCCATGAAGCCATGCGAAACCAATATGAGTCATATGAAGATTCATTTTGGATGTTCAATATGTTGGTCCTAACCCTCTTAGCCAAGGAGTAGGGGTATAGGTGAGCTTTCAAAAGGAATTGGAAGACCAAATTAAAGGGGTCTTAGGGTTTGGGGTATGTAAGAAAGTGTGTGAAAGCATGCCTAGCCAAGATCAGACCACCTAGGGTTAACCCTAAGGCTTGACCATCCTATGAGGACTCTCCTTGAGCTCCTTCACACTGACCTCACCTACTAAGTGCTAGAGGTTAAGACCAACATTTGGAACTTCAAGTTGAGCAAAGGAGAGTTTAGAATTTCTAATCGTGAGAGTTCTCTTTCTATTTCTCAAGGAATAGTCAACAAGAAATGATATGGCTAGACCGTAGGCTACTAAAGAGGAAAAACTAGACCTCAACCAAAAAATGAGGTCAACAAATGGACCCCCAATAGGTGGAGTGTGTCCGCCAAGCACACCGCACATATTGGAGTTGACCAACAAGATCAAAAAAACCAACACGGACTTCTAAGTCAATAAACCTAGAATGATGAGCAGAATTGAGTGATAGCTGTTTATGCTGGGGAATTGACAAGTGAACACTTGATCGAAACTAAAGATTCATGACCCTTATTGGGGATTAGAATGTGGATTTCAAATTATCAGGTTTCAAGTATATTGGAGGATAAAAAAATTAGGATTTAGGTGTTGACTCTAAAATGAGAATTGAAATTCAGGTATCAATCCCAGAATGAGAATCAGATGTCTTACTCTATTTAAGATGGTCTTAAACCGATCTCAAAGAATGGAAGTAGGATGACTTGAATTGATCGAAGGGCTTGTTCCCTCAGCCCTGTTGACCACACTTTTGGTTGAGGTTTAGCTTTTCCTCTTTAGTAGCCTAAGGTCTAGCCATAGGACTTCTGTATTGACTATTCTTAGAAAACTAGAAAAGGAACCCTTACCATTAGAAATTCTACACTCCTCTTTACTCAACTTGAAGTTCCACATATTGGTCTTAACCTCTAGCACTTAGTAGGTGGGTTCATTATGGAGGAACTCAAGATGAGTTGCCCTTAGGACTGCTGGACCTTAGGGTTGACCCTGGTTGTTGGTCTAGGGCTTAAGGTACATATCTGCACTCACAAGCACTCACAATCCTAAACTTAAACTTCAGGCTTTGGTCTCTTGATACTTTTGAGAGACTCATGTAGGTAGTCCCCCAATCCCACTAGCCCTATGTTAGGGTTTATCTAAGACCACTACATAGAGGGCCCAAAATGGGGTTTTCATTTGTAAATGGCTTATTAACGGTGGTTGGCACTCCAACTCTACCAAGAGACCTAACCCAACCTTTTGCCCCTAAACTTTCCCAAATAACCTAGATACCCGTGGGACCCAAAATTTGGCCAAAATTCCCAAATTTACCCAAAATACCTCAATTGGTTCAAGAATCATTTCAAAACCCTTGACAACACCCAAACTACCCAAAATCACCAAAATTGGCCAAATTACCAAAATACCCCTCCTTAGCTCAAAATTCCAAAAATTCTAAAAAATCCAAAAAATTTCAAAAAACTCCCAAATATTCCCAATTTCATTTTCCTCAACTAACACATGACCCAATTTAACCAACTTGACCATTTTTGACCAAAACCCCCAAATTATCTTTTAAAGACCCATTTTTCCCCAAATCTACCTTAAAGACTCATCAATTTGATCCCAATCTCCCCAAATTTCAATACCAAACTCAAATTCACCCTCAATGTGACCANCGTGAGAGTTCTCTTTCTATTTCTCAAGGAATAGTCAACAAAAAATGATATGGCTAGACCGTAGGCTACTAAAGAGGAAAAACTAGACCTCAACCAAAAAATGAGGTCAACAAATGGACCCCCAATAGGTGGAGTGTGTCGGGCAAGCACACCGCACGTATTAGAGTTGACCGACGAGATCAAAAAAACCAACACGGACTTCTAAGTCAATAAACCTAGAATGACGAGCAGAATTGAGTGACAGTTGTTTATGCTGGGGAATTGACAAGTGAACACTTGATCGATACTAAAGATTCATGACCCTTATTGGGGATTAGAATGTGGATTTCAAATTATCAGGTTTCAAGTATATTGGAGGATAAAAAAATTAGGATTTAGGTGTTGACTCTAAAATGAGAATTGAAATTCAGGTATCAATCCCAGAATGAGAATCAGATGTCTTACTCCATTTAAGATGGTCTTAAATCGATCTCAAAGAATGGAAGTAGGATGACTTGAATTAATCGAAGGGCCCAAAGTGGGGTTTTCATTGGTACATGGCTTATTGATGGTGGTTGGCACTCCAACTCTACCAAGATACCCAACCCAGCCTTTTGCCCCTAAACTTTCCCAAATAACCTAGATACCCGTGGGACCCAAAATTTTGCCAAAATTACCAAATTTACCCAAAATACCTCAATTGGTTCAAGAATCATTTCAAAAACCATGGCAACACCCAAACTACCCAAAATCACCAAAATTCGCCAAATTACCAAAATACCCCTCCTTAGCCCAAAATTCTAAAAAATCCAAAAAATTTCAAAAAACTCTCAAATATTCCCAATTTCATTTTCCTCAACTAACACATGACCCAATTTAGCCAACTTGACCATTTTTTACCAAAACCCCCAAATTATCTTTTAAAGACCCATTTTTCCCCAAATCTACCTCAAAGACTCATCAATTTGATCCCAATCTCCCCAAATTTCAATACCAAACTCAAATTCACCCTCAATGTGACCAAAATAATCCAAAACAAAGCCCAATTGGTCCATGATTTGAGTCTAAATTTGATTTAGGTCAAAACCCCAATTTTGGGCACATGACCTAATCTCACCAAATTGAACCCATAGCCCACTCAATTAGCCACAATTTGTGTTGAAGAAACATTCATAATATTCCCATACATCAAAATTGACCTTCAATTGGCCTTGGTGAGGCCTCAATTTCATTTGATTTCAACCTAAGTCCAAAAGGCCCCAAATTTGCCCCAAATTGGCCATGTCTCAAAATCTCACCAAATTAAGGGCCTTAACCTCAAAATTTCCACTCTATTTCCTCATGAAAAATATTCACAACATATCCCTTGATCATGTGGGCCATTCAATTTGGACTTAGCCTAAGTCTAGCTTAATTTAGAGCTATGTCTAACCCAACATGCCCAAATTGACCAAATTTCAAAAATCCCTCAAATTGACCTACCAATTGAACTCAANAGTCCAAAAGGCCCCAAATTTGCCCCAAATTGGCCATGTCTAAAAATCTCACCAAATTAAGGGCCTTAACCTCAAAATTTCCACTATATTTCTTCATGAAAAATATTCACAACATATCCCTTGATCATGTGGGCCATTCAATTTGGACTTAGCCTAAGTCTAGCTTAATTTAGACCTATGTCTAACCCAACATGCCCAAATTGACCAAATTTCAAAAATCCCTCAAGTTGACCTACCAATTGAACTCAAAATCACTTGAACCCTTCACCAAAAATCTTCATACAATCATCTACACAATGTTGATCAATTAATTTGGACAATTGGAATGGCTAGCCTAGCCCAAACCCAAGCTTTGATCACTTGAACCCACATTCAACTCATGCACTAAAGATGACCTAACTACCCCAAAGTCACCAAATTAATTACTCCGCAGCCATTAGTTGGACCCTANTAATTTGGACAATTAGAATGGCTAGCCTAGCCCAAACCCAAGCTTTCATCACTTGAACCCACATTCAACCCATGCACTAAAGATGACCTAACTACCCCAAAGTCACCAAATTAATTACTCCGCAGCCATTAGTTGGACCCTAGTGGCCAGCCTAAACCTCTTAAAACCACCAAAACTAAGCCATAGACCAAAGGTCCCCTAAATTTAGGGATTTTATTCCATATTTTGTTAAGTTTAGGATATTTTTGCCAAAATAAAGCCTAAATACATTAATTGCTGTGACATATTCCCCTGGGTTCCCTGAGCTCCTAGCCACCTCCCCCTGGATTGTCGGCTGACCTAGTGGCCAGAAAANAGCCAAAGGTACCCTTAATTTAGGGATTTTATTCCATATTTTTTTAAGTTTAGGATATTTTTGCCAAAATAAAGCCTAAATACATTAATTGTTGTGACATATTCCCCTGGGTTCCCTAGGCTCCTAGCCACCTCCCCCTGGATTGTCGGCTGACCTAGTGGCCAGAAAATGGCCAAACCAAGAGCCACCCCCATGAGATTAAACCAAATTCAAACCTAAAGGCCACCTCATCCAAATTAAATGTTGGACCCTCTCTGCCCTCCACCTAGGCAACATATTTCACCCTCCAATTGGCCATGACAGCCACCCCAAGCCATTTTTTTTATAAAAGCTCCCCTCCATGGCCATGGAGGTAGAGCTAAAATTTCCTCTGAGAGACTTCCCCAAATTGATCCCAAAGCCTCTTGGAGACTTTCTCAGTGCAATCCAACCACCACATTGCCTTGAATCCCCTTGTCAGAGCCCAATTTTGAGCTTGAATCTCTGCCTAAANGCTCCATGGCCATGGAGGTAGAGCTAAAATTTCCTCTGAGAGACTTCTCCAAATTGATCCCAAAGCCTCTTTGAGACTTTCTCAGTGCAATCCAACAACCACATTGTCTTGAATCCCCTTGTCAGAGCCTAATTTTGAGCTTAAATCTCTGCCTAAAACTAGGATAGAGCTCATTACACTCCTACACTCCAAGAAAATCAAATTAAACTCACCCACACCTTCACCACAGTGAGAGAAGGAAAAGCCCCATCAAATTCCCCTTCCACAGATCCTCTAGCATAGCTCTAGACCAACACCTAAAATCAGGTTTGATTGAATTCCTATTTAAGCTTTGCACCACAGCTAGAGGCTTAATCCCTAGCCTCCTTGGACCCCAAAAAACGTGCTGAGCATCTCTGATCAAAGCATTCCTTCTANCTAGACCAACACCTAAAATCAGGTTTGATCGAATTCCTATCTAAGCTTTGCACCACAGCCAGAGGCTTAATCCCTAGCCTCCTTGGACCCCAAAAAACGTGCTGAGCATCTCTGATCAAAGCATTCCTTCTAAGATCCAAGGTATTGAACTTCTCCTCCTCTTGAGCATATTTTGATTCTCCATTTTATTAGGCTTAATTTAATTGCATGGTTGCCGTATGGATATGTTTGTCTCACTTAGACGAGTCCATAGGATCAAACCTAAAGTGATTTGGTTGAGTATAGGCTGAGATCTTAGGGTTTTAGTGTGGATGGTNCCCTTCTGAGATCCAAGGTATTGAACTTCTCCTCCTCTTGAGCCTATTTTGATTCTCCATTTTATTAGGCTTAATTTAATTGCATGGTTTCCATATGGATAAGTTTTTCTCACTTAGAAAAGTCCATAGGATCAAACCTAAAGTGATTTGGTTGAGTATAGGCTGAGATCTTAGGGTTTTAGTGTGGATGGTTACAGGATCACTCTATTAGGGACAATGATAGGGAGTCGTCCAATCGTGCATGTATCGGATGGACGAAGGAGATCGAGCTTCTTCAAAATTTTTGGAAATATTTAAGAAGCTTACAATCAATATTCCATTTGTTGAAGCCTTAGAAAAAATACTTCTTTGACGATATTTTGTGCTTCTGCTTTGCCTAGACAATGCAGCCACATCTGATCAAATGATCTCTGTAGAGAACATCTCTCACCAGAGCTTATGACATAGCCCTTCTTGTGATGTGATATGTTTCAGACTTATCCTTTGGTAACTTTCCACTCTGCATATATTCTATTAATGGCTTACGCCAATCTTCGTTGATGTCAACCACTGCAATCATCATTACTTCTTCTTTTTTAAGATTATGTAGATTGTCAAGGTGGATTCAAGACAAAACCCATCTTCCTTGTACTGTAATATCAATGGAATCCTCCGATGGACATGCCAGCTCCTTAGTAAGTTTTTCTAGAGCATCGGCATGGACATTATGTCCCTGAGGAATTTGTTAGAGAGTCACACTAGAGATCTGTTCAAGCAACTTTATAGTATACCGACAATATTCTGCTAATCTTGGCTTCAAAATCTTGTATTTCCCTGCGACTTGTTGAATGATGAGTTGTGAGTCTCCATAGATGACAATATCCATTATATCCATTAAGATTGCCAACTCCAACCTAGTGATTAAGCCTTCATATTCTGCTTTGTTGTTTGTACATGGCTCTGTCAGGTGGTAAGAGAATCTCAAAATGCCTTTATCTAGCGTGATGAAAATCAGACTAATCCCTGCTTTGATCCTCCATGTTTCCTAGCTGAAGAAGCCCCATCAAAATACATTTCCCAATGTCTGGCACTGGATGACTCTATTTGTAGTATCTTCTCATCTAGTAGTTCATTGTTGAGTGGGGACCCAATTGGAAGTGGGTGCATTGCGAGAAAATATGGCAATTTTTTTCCTTTGATAGTGCAGATGGGAACAAAAGTTAAATCAAATTATAATATAATCATCTTGCTAGATGTCCGGAAAGTGTTGGTCGGGTCATTAATACACCCAAAATATATAGTGTTATTAGACGCATTTTTATACTTATTTTTTAGATACTGCGCTTTAATGGAAGATATTTGTGTGTTTTTCTTTCAAGTACAAGTAAAAAGATGAAAAAAGCTAAAAGTTTTGAAAAAGGATCAAATTTGGAGTAAAAATGTGAAAATTATGCTAAAGTGTTTTGGAGCCTAAGCTCCTGATTCGGCACTTAAGCACCGGTGAAATAGAGAAGGCCGCGCTTAAGCGCTAAAGGTCCTGCACTTAAGCACCAAAGACAGTTATGTGACAGTTTACTTATTTTTGCCAAATTTTAAAGGGACATTTGAGGCATCTATTGGCTAAAGAGGGTGATTATGACAACTAGAAATGAAAATATGGTTAGAAGATTTGTGAAAGGAGGCATTCTTTGGAGAATACATCGAATTGGGATACATTTTGAAGAGTTATCAAGACACCCCTTGGAGATTTATAAAAGAAGGAAGTTGAACATTTTTGAAGTGTGCTTGAAAGTTCTGAAAAGTGTTAGAAAGGGGGAGTTTTGAGAGAAAGTTTTGGAGAGATTTTTAGGCACCAAAAATTTACTTTATCCTTTTTATTTTTAGTTTTATTGTGAGAGTTAACAGTGTCGTAAAAGAGAAGAGATTCGAAGGAACTTCAAGAGTTTGGTGGAGGATTTAAGATAAGTTTTTATCTTTTATTTTTAAACTACTTTTGGTTTTAATTGAGACTTCTTGTTGGTTTGAAAATGTTATCTACTTTTAAAATAAAGTGTGGTTTTGTTTTCTCCATGGATTCTGAGTTGTTTTCTTTATCTTTCTCCTTAAAATTAATAATTAATTAAAAGTGCTTGATTGAAGTTGTGGAGAGTATTCATCTTTAATGTTGGATAAAGTTTTGATGACTTAAATCCATGCACTTAATTTACTTCTTGATTTGGCCAATCCAGATGTTAAAATTTGTTGTGAGAAAATCAATGTACTTCATTTACTTCTTGATTTGGCCAATCCAGATGTTAAAATTTGTTGTGAGAACATGGAAGAATTGGGCTGGTATTGTCTCAGTCAACAATTGGAAAGAATCACTTGTGGTTGTATGAATGAGAATGTAATTCATATGACTTAGTGCAAATAAATAGGGTAATAATCTTTGAAGGGTGTAGAGTTAGAGGACTTTAAAGTGATAGATTAAAGCCCCCAACTTGGATTATTGTTTTAGGTTATGATACAAGATGTTAGCCCCAAGATTGAGGGAATCGATGGAACTATAGAGTGAGAGCTAGTATCTTTTTTGCCTAGCCAGTCTTCAGAACTATTCAAACTTTAAATTAGCCAATGTTTTTTATAGCATCTTTACTAAGGGTAAAGAATATTATTGCTCTTATTTGGCACAACACAAATTGCAAAATTTCACAATAGAATTCCTATATTTATTACTGATTCATGATGAGAAGAATGATATTTTCATATAATGTGTTTTTCTTTTACATAAACTAAAGTTATCCTTAGAAGTTTTATTGTTTTATCAAAATATCAAAAATACTAAAAAGAATTAAATTTTACCTACTGTGAAAATATATATAGTTTAAGTAATTATCTTTTTAAAATAGAAGGTTTGTTAATAAATAGTGCATATTGCTTATTTTCTCTGTGGGTCCGATATCAGGTCTTAATCAAAAAGTCCTATATTACTTGATAACGATACGTATACTTGCGTAGTATCCCAACATATATAAAAATTAAAAAGTGAACTTCTTATTTTCTCCAGGATCAAGTTTTTTTTGTTCTGTTGTAAACTAAGGAAACATAAGTGAAAAATATCATCAAAGAGATTATTTTACAGTGCACATAAATAGTAAGTCGGAATCAGTCATCAAATATTGCAACGGATTAACTGTTGAAATGAGAGTAATTTTATGAGAAAGCATTTAGTGCCTGAGCTTTTGGGCGGCAAAAATTAAAGCTAGACAATGCTTTTCAATAGGCGGATACTTCACCTCTGTTAGTATAAATGGCGACTCAAGTAGTAGAGTGCATTTTCCTTACTCTCGTCATTGACTTGGGCTAATAGGGACTACCATAACAGTAGATGTCATTAATTATCATTTAATATCCTCGAAAGTCCACTGGAATTTCTCTTTCGAAACAAATTTGACATTTTTTCTAATTAATGCTAAGAAGGGCTGACCCCTACCTGAGAGATTATAAATAAAGAGTCTCCTATATACCAATTTTTCTTGGAAGCAGCGTAGTTATTTCAAGGTTTTGNATCTTGAAAGCAGCGTAGTTATTTCAAGGTTTTGAGAGGAGACATTTCCAAGATAGCTTTAATCTTATCCGAGACCATCTCAATTCTTCGATGACGAACAATGAATCCTAGAAATTTCCTAGAGGTAACACTGAAGGCGCACTTTAATGGATTCATCTTGAGATTATATTATCATAATTGTTCAAAAATAATCCTTATATCATATAAATTGTCTACTTTCTGTTTACGTTTGATGACCAAATCATCCACATAACACTCTGTCGGTAGTATTTTTAGGTTGTGGAGTTGCCTGTAAGAAGCTGTCAGTCACCGGAATTGAAATCCCGTCACCCTCTTCGGAAGGACATTTTAATTTACATATAGATTTAAGTTTAGAAAAAATATGAAATCAAACTGACCCCATATATTCATAGTTTAAATGAAAGAGTGAAACACCTCAAACCCTGTATCTATCCCGAACGAAAAACACAAGACTTGAGAACGAGTGTCGATCAAATAAACTTAGGAATATATGACATTCATTTTGTCTGCGAAACCATTTTATTTGCTAAAAATTTCTCCTATTTAATACAAAAAATTAAATAGGGTTTATATTAAGTTGGGTTCAGACAAGCTTCCTATAAGGGAAAGCACCTATACTTAATTACATCTTAAATGACTGAAATCACCTAAGAAACCTATTGATAAAAATCAAGAAATATTATCTTCAAGGAGGTCAAAGGATATGACTTTTCAACAATATCAGACAAAGAGGTGTGAAATGGGAATGGCTCAAATTTGGAGCATTTTGTTTTTAGAATCCAAAGGAGGAAGAACTATGGGATGTCATGGATCTGGAGGAGAACCTCGACGACTTCCCGGTCTATCCTATTGTTTGGCTTCAATTTTGAGGAGAAATATTTAGGTGTTTCATCCTGTTCATTTTATTTAATTAGGGCTTGCATTCGTGTGAAATGATTACACAAATAGCTTGGAAGATGTAAGGATTTAGGTCGTGATGAACGAAAACCTCGGAATCGTAAAATGAGTTAGGGCTTATATTGTACAACACGGTTGTACAAAGGCCTAAAGACAATGTGAGAATTTTTGTTGCATAAGCAGATAACCTCAAAATCATATGGCTTGGTTGTTAAATTCTAAAGAAGGAAATTAGTTTAGTTAGGGAAGACAGGTTTTGCTATTGAAGATGGCCGTGCTGCCCACCATGCTAGCTCCAAACTCCTTGCGTAAGAAGTTTGATTTTTCTAGGGTGTCAAGTTATGATGTCAAATCAGGTGACCTTATGGTTGTAGTTCTTTAAATACTATGGGGCATCTTAAAGTTGATTAGAGCGACACCGGTTAGGATCCTACGGTTCCTTCATTCCGGCACCACTATTTTCTATTGGATTCACTTAGTCCAAATGAATTTACTAAACTCAATTAATGAGTTCCATACTTTCATTTAGATCGTGGGAAGCCTTGTTAGCAACCGTAGGTTACCTCCTCAGAGGGATTCCCGATCATCTGATAGAGATATTTTAATTTAGTTGTAGTTATAGTTTTTGTGATGTTTGTGATTAAATTTTAAGTCGTTTTATATTTTGAATGTTGTGAAAGTGATTTTTATCTTGTTTGATTTTAATTTTGGTTTTGGGTTTTGGATTTGTGGCTATCCTAATAGTTTTGGTTTTCATGTAGGGTGACATTGTTGTTTAGCATGTAAGTTTTATAAGCATAAAAAGTACAGTATGAAAGTATAAGAAAAAGACACTGTAAAGGCGAGTCCTCTCGTTCCACCACCTGAAACTCAAAATGCATGTGAGAGCACTTTTTCTAAAGCGGAAAAAAAAGGTTTTAATGATCTACCCAACATTAGGTCATATCTTTAGGTAGGTCTCTATTAATTTGATTAAGGATGATTTTTGCTAAGCAAAACATATTAAGTTTAGTAGACCTCCGAGGTATCCAACAGATATAGAGAAAGAAGCAGGCCCATGCTTCCCTCTCACTGCCTGGTGAAAAGTCTCGAGCTCTTTTTAAACCTATTATGTTGCTTAATAACCCATCCTGTAAATATCTTCAATGCTCAATGAACATTGATGTTTCAATTATCCCTAAGAGTAGGGTAATTATCAATCATTTAATTTGAGGATTATGTAGGTGAAGACCCTTAAAGGGGAAAGTTAACATTGTCAAGAGACTTAGCCAACTTTTTCATTTGGGCTTGTAGTGTTTTCAAAGATGTTCAATTTTTAATTATGTTCACTTTTCTAATCCTCATTGAACAAAATTTGATTTAGCCTAGGTCACTATTAAGCCCTTAAGATTCTGGTGGATGTTTTAGTCATTTTGAAAGAGACTAAATTTTAAATGATAATAATCAAAACATTTAAATGTCACTTGAACACCAGACAAGGGAATTAAATTAGTGAGTTTATTAACACCCAAAACTATACCTCTAAGTCTAGGATTATTTAAGTTGGTAGAATACCAAATTTTAATCATCTAGGAAATTTCAAATTTATCCTTTAATTGGAAAAAGTGAGATTGGTTTCTCCAATTAATCCCTTATGTTTCAATCATCCAAATATGTTAATTAAGATCAAAAGTTACCCATTTCCCTTTCTTGAATTAATCTAAAATGTTAATTAAGGCTAAATTTCTAAAATTACACTTTTGGCCTTAAGGCTCTAATACTTCATAATTCATCAAATTTAATTCAAATGACTTTGGATTTTTTATCCCACCTCACTCATGGGTCAATTAAGACATCAGAGAAGAAAATTTGATTTTTTAAATTTTAATTTAATTTATATATTTATTTATATGCAAGAAATAGTATTTTTTTAAACAAAATCCCTAACTTGACCAAGGTAAAACCTAATCCCTTAAAATTTTTACTTGAGGTAGACTTAGTCCAGAGAAACACATGGGCCAAATTTAATGATTTTTTAAATTTTATTTTAATTATTATAATTATTTCAAGTTCTGGAGTATTTNTCGATTTTTCAAATTTTAATTTAATTTATATATTTATTTATATGCAAGAAATAGGATTTTTTTAAGGAAAATCCCTAACTTGACCAAGGTAAAACCTAATCCTTTAAAATTTTTTACTTGAGGTAGACTTAGTCCAGAGAAATACATGGGCCAAATTTAATGATTTTTTAAATTTTATTTTAATTATTATAATTATTTCAAGTTCTGGAGTATTTTTTAATTATAAAATATTTTAAATATGGAAAATTAAGTGAAAGTTTTAGTGAAAGTCCATTTTTAGTCTTTAAAAATTATTTTAAGCTTCAAAATTCAATATCATCAGTTAGAAAATCAGGAAAATTACTCTAATTATTCTTAAGTGCTTAGGAAATAATTTAGACGATTTCCATGAATTTTATTATCTTTTTAATTTTATCATTTTTTAATTATTTGAATATTAAAGAAAGGCTTAAAAATGAAATTATTATTTTAATTACAAAANCATTTTTAATCTTTAAAAATTATTTTAAGCTTCAAAATTCAATATCATCAGTTAGAAAATCAGGAAAATTACTCTAATTATTCTTAAGTGCTTAAAAAACAATTTAGACGATTTCCATGAATTTTATTATCTTTTTGATTTTATCATTTTTTAATTATTTGAATATTAAAGAAAGGCTTAAAAATGAAATTATTATTTTAATTACAAAATCATTTTTTAAAAAAATTATCTCATCATAGAAAACTCCAAAAACTAATTTGTATAATTTTTTGAGTTATATTTTATTTGTTAAAAATCTTTTTAGTGTTAAAAATGGTATTTAACTTTGAAAATCATTTTGAGTTATCAGATAACCTCCAAATATTTTCAAATTTTTATGGAGAGTTCTCTGAACTTCAAATTATAGTGGAGATTAAAAACCAAGTCATTTAGATGTTTGTGTTTCCCAAAATTAAATTTCTTTAAATTTTAGGGATTGTGCAAATTAGATACATTCTTAATGACTTAGATCTTGAAACATTTTTCAAACGTTTCTCTAGCCATAATAAACTTTGTAAAATTNAAAAATTTTATCTCATCATAGAGAACTCCAAAAACTAATTTGTATAATTTTTTGAGTTATATTTTAATTGTTAAAAATCCTTTTAGTGTTAAAAATGGTATTTAACTTTGAAAATCATTTTGAGTTATCAGATAATTTCCAAATATTTTCAAATTTTTATGGAGAGTTCTCTGAACTTCAAATTATAGTGGAGATTAAAAACCAAGTCATCTAGATGTTTGTGTTTCCCAAAATTAAATTTCTTTAAAATTTAGGGATTGTGCAAATTAGGTACATTCTTAATGACTTAGATCTTGAAACATTTTTCAAACGTTTCTCTAGCCATAATAAACTTTGTAAAATTATCTTGGAATTTTCTAAGAAACATGCTAATTATTATGATTAATTTATGTAAATAATAGAAATAAACTTAAAAAATATGGATCTCTGTCTACAGAGCTCCTCTTACTTTGGAAAAATCAGATAATGTTATCTAAGATAGAGGCAACAACATGACAAAATTTCAAGCCATGGTGAAATTTCTATATGCATGGAGAATCAAAAGACTCAAAAATAATGTTTAATTAATTAAAAATAAAATATGCATCAAATAAACTTCAAACCATTTCCACATTGTTCTCCTCTGTTCATTGAGCACTATGATATTTTTTTTTTATTTTTGTGATTTTTCTACACCAAGATATGAATTTTTAAAGTTAAGGAGCATTTTCTGAATTATTTAAATTCCTATTTTTTCTATTTAAATGTGCGGCGCCACCTCATCCTAGACAACTCCGAAGGGCGACGCGGTGCGCTCTCATTTGCTGTGCTTTCCACCCTAGCATGCCATACGACCCACGGTTCACGTATCAAAAGTTCATTCAGCTAGATCTTGTCCGTTGGTGAGATAAACACGCGATCAGAAAACTCCCCATCATCGTCCCCAAATAGGCTATCGCGAGAACGGTCCACATTCAAACCTTAAGATCTCTCTCTAGACTCAACCAAATCTCATGGGGTTTGTTCCTAGAGCTTCATCTATTCAAGACAAACCTATCTATATGGATTATAAGGTATGACATACAGTAAGTATGTATTNAATTTTGTGATTTTTATGCACAAAGATATGAATTTTTAAATTTAAGAAGCATTTTTTGAATTATTTAAATTCTTATTTTTCTATTTAAATGTGCGGTGCCACCTCATCCTAGGCAGCTCCAAACGGCGACGCGATGCGCTCTCATTTGATGTGCTTTCCACCCTATCATGCCACGCGACCCACGGTTCACGTATCAAAATTTCATTCGGCTAGATCTTGTCCGTTGGTGAGATAAACACTCGATCAGAAAACTCCCCATCATCGTCCCCAAATAGGCTATCCCAAGAACGGTCCACATTCAAACCTTAAGATCTCCCTCTATACTCAACCAAGTCTCATGGAGTTTGTTTCTAGAGCTTCATCTATTCAAGACAAACCTATCTATATGGATTATAAGGTATGACATACAGTAAGTATGTATTGAGAGTGAAAATAGGCTCGGATTAGTGTTGGAGTTCAATACCTTTGTGTGAGCGGGGAGGCCTCAATCAGATGATTGTGGTAACTTTGATTGGTCCCAACGAACCTCGAGATGAAGCCTTGTGCCCTGTTGAATGGTCTAGGTATGACTTCAACCAAGCTCGACTTTAGGTGTTGATTGAAGTCTATACTAGAGGTTTTTTGAGAGGGGGCTTTTGTGGGGAATNGGTTGGAGTTCAATACCTTTGTCTGAGCGGGGAGGCTTCAATCAGATGATTGTGGTAACTTTGATTGGTCCCAACGAACCTCAAGATGAAGCCTTGTGCGCTATTGAATGGTCTAGGTATGACTTCCACCAAGCTCGACTTTAGGTGTTGATTGAAGTCTATACTAGAGGTTTTTTGAGAGGGGGCTTTTGTGGGGAATCAACCTCTTCACTATGGGGAAGGTGTGTGCATAGTTAATTGAAGTTTGATTCACTATGGAGGTGTGGAGAGATTTGTCTGAGTTTTTTGGCAAAAATTCATGCTCAAATTTGAGCTTCCACTGTGAAGCTTAGTGGGGGAAAATGGTTGGCTTGAACTGAGGAGGTCTTAGGGAGTCTCTGAGGGCAGTTTGACAGAGTTTCCTTAACAAAATTTTAACTCTCCTTAATTGTCCATGGTGGTGAGGTTTAAATAAAATTGGCTTAGGGTGGCAGCCATGGCCAATTGAGGGGTGCAAAACGATGCTTAGGTGGAGGGTAGAGAAGCTCTAAATTTCAAATGGGTTGAGGTAGCCTCTAGGTTGAATTGAGTTAAAATTTCTGGGGGTGGCTCATGATTTTGGTGTTTTCAAGCCACTAGGCCGGTCGTTAAGGCCAGGGGGGTTGTTAAGGCCAGGAAGTCAGATGGCTAGGGGGAGGCTTAATTATGATTTACCCCCAAGGGTTAGTGATGATGAGGGAGATTTTGCAAGTGGGTCCAATAATGGGTTAAAATCCCTTAATTTAGGGATCCATTGGTCCATGGCAATCTTTGGTGGGGTTTTCATGGTTTAGCCTGGTCCCTACGAGGAGTTTGGTGGCTGTGGAGTCATAAAGTTGGTGGCTTTAAGGTGGCTAGGCCAATTTTAGTGCATGGGTCCAAGTGGGTCAATTTGGCTTCAAGTGGGTTTGTGTTAGGCTAGCCATGAATTTGAGCACAATTTATTGACCAAATTGTCTAGATGATTGTAATGAAGATTTTTGATGAAGGATTGAAATGATTTTGAGTTCAATTGGGGGTTCAATTTGAAGGATTTTGAGATTTTAGTCAATTTGAGCATGTTGGACTAGACTTGGACTTAAGTTGAGCTAGGCTTGAAACTTAGGTCAATCTAATGGTCCAAATGATCAAGGGAGGTGTTATGAGATTTTTCATGAAGGAATGGAGTGGAAATTTTGGGGTTAAGGCAATCAATTTGGTGGAATTTTGAGACATAGCCTATTTAGGGCAAAATTGGATATTTTTGGGTTTGGGTTGAAATTAAATGAAATTGCAGCTTCACCCAGGCCAATTGAAGATTAAGTTTGATTTGTAGAAGTGTTATGAAGAGTTTAAGATTCAAATTGAGACCAACGGAGTAAGTCATGGGGTTCAATTTGGTGGAACCAAGTCATAGGGCCAAAATTGGGGGTTTGACTTAGATCAAAATTGGGCTCAAAGCATGAGCCAATTGAGCTTGGATTTAGTTTATGTTAGTCATATAGAAGGTGAATTTGAGTTTAGAATTTAAATTGGTGGAAATTGGGACCAAATTGATGGACATTTGAAGTGAATTAGAGAAATTGGGTTTTTAAAGACAATTTTGGGACTTTGGTCTTAATCAATTTGGGTCATGTGATAGTAGAGAAAAATGAAATTGAGAATATTTGAAATGCTTTAGAAATTTTTGGGGTTTTTTGGAATCTTTGGAATTTTGGGCTAAGGAGGGGAATTTTGGTAATTTGGCAATTTTTTCGTAATTTTGGGCAATTTGTATGTTTTCAAAATGTTTGAAATGATTTTTGAATAAATTGGGGTATTTTGGGTAAATTTGGGAATTTTGGCAAACTTTAGGGTTTTAAGGGTACTTAAGTAATTTGGGAGAGTTTAGGGGCAAGAAGGCCAAGTTGAGTATTTTTGGTAGAATTGGGGTGCCAACCACCATAAATGAGCTATGGACCAATGAATACCCCATTTGGGTCCTCTATGTACTGATCTTAGCTAAACGCTAGCGCAGGGCTAGTGGGTTTAGGGGACCATCTACATGAGTCTCCCAAAGGATTAAGGGATCAAAGTCAAGAAATTTTAGGTTTGTATTTATGAGTGATTATGAGTGAGGTAAGTACCTTAGCTCTAGACCAACACCCAGAGTCAACCCTAAGGTGAAGCAGTCCTATGGGAACTCTCCTTGGGCTCCCTTATAATGACCCCACCTACTAAATGCTAAAGGTTAGGACCATTATGTGGAACTTCAAGTTGAGTAAGACGAGTTTAGAATTTCTAATGGTGAGGGTTCCTTTTCTAGTTTTCTAGGAATAGTCAACAGGAAAGCCCTATGGCTAGATCCTAGGATACTAAAGAGGAAAAACTAGACCTCAACCAAATGTGAGGTCAACACACTTCACTTAGTTGTGAATGAGGTCGTCTAATATCTTCGTCATTGTTCGTTGAGATGTTGCTCCGAAATTCTTTAATCCGAATGACATTACCATGTAGCAGAATATCCCAATCGGTGTCCTAAAAACTATAAGCGCTGCATCCTCTGGAGCCATCTTTATTTGGTTGTTACCTAAAGATCCATCCATAAAGGAGAAAATTACATGTTTCGAACGGATGTCTACCTTTAACTCTGGTAATGGTAACAAAGACTCATCTTTTGGACATGCTTTATTTAGATTTCTGAAGTCGACAAATACATGGATTTATCTATTCTTCTTCTTAACTAATAAAATGTTGGCTAGCCATGTGGGGTATTGCTCCTCTTATAAAGTTAACATCTATTAATTTCTTTTTCTCGGCAATGACTTGTTGCTCTATCTCGAGGCGCATTCTCCTGAAAGCTTTTTTTCTTTGGATAATATCTTTGTCCACCCCAAGCTTATGTACTCAAACTTCTGCTAATAGGTTTGACATTTCATCATAACTCCAGTTGAAGAAATCTTTACATTCTGACAATAATTTGACCAATTCTATGGTTTCTTCCTCTTTGAGTAAGGAACTTATGAAGGTTGGTCTGGGCTGCTCCTCAGTCCCGAGGTTGATTTCTTTTAACTCATCAATCGTTTACTTAATTTCTTCTTCAATATATGGTGGAGCATCACCAATTAACCAATCTTGAGAATTGTTCTCTATATTGAGGCAATCCTCTTCCAATCTACTAGCAACAACCTTGCAAAGTTTTGAGTTATCGACTGGTCCTACAGTACCAAATCCAAGACCTTCTTTTGAGTTTAAAGTTTGACTTTTAACATTCCACAATTTCTTAAGAAGTTGTAACTTATCTTTTAGCATCTGTTTTGGCACATATCCCTGTTGAATTAATTTTTGTACACGAGGAAAAATGTAACCAAAAGATAATTCCATTAATTCATTAGAATCCTCTTTTAAATTTACATGATTTTCAAGACTAGTAGAAAGGGAAGCATGGTAAAACTTGATTAGCTTCAAACCAACAGTACGGACTTCCTTGATTTCTATACTCTCAACCTTTAGAGAGAAGATTGGAGTAAGGGGCATGGTATTCACATAGTGGTTGATCTGTCATACATCAACTCATATTTATCTTTCTCCACGTCTTCTAAGGATATCTTGTATTAAGATTTCTTCTATTTTATCATCATCATTTCTTCCTCGAAGCTTTTTTCATCAGAACTTTCTTCCATATTGATGTTGATGATCAACCTAGTCCATTCAATAATCATGTTGGTTCTTCCACGTCCACGTCCCCAGCCTCGATCTTGGGTGTATAAGCTAAAAGAACATCTACTAGCTTGTTGTGAAGAAATGGTGGTAGATCATCTGAAAGAAGTTGAATGGCCTCTTCTTTGTGATGAATCTTCTATTTCATTTGATACAACTTCATGAGAAAAGATGGCTTTCTTCAGAGGTGCATAGTAGGCAGCATTTTTGTGAAAGCCCACTTCATGTACTGTATGGAAAACGGTTGTAAATCTCCTTTAACACAATGTTATTGCCCTTCTTTGAAATAATTAATGCATTGGTGCAAAGACGACAGAACCGTGTTATGCTCATGAATCCATGGTCTTCCGAGTAGAGCATTGAAAGAAGTTTTGTTACTGATTATCCGACTTTCATTAACAATGTAATCGACTTAGGGGCTCTTTCTCCCTTCTGATTAAATCTTCTTAACATCATTTTATCTGCTGTAAGCTATTGAGCTTCAATATCCAAATATTTTAATGTTCATAAACTCATTAAGTTGAGTGATGCTCCTGGGTCTACCAAAGCTCTGGATAATACAAACTTGTCGATATTAACGGAGATGTAGAGCGGTCGGTTATGGTCAGCGGTACCGAGTTACAAGTCTTCATATGTGAATGTTATCCCAGACTCTTCTTTCAACGAGCAAACTTCATCTGAGGACGTGCTAGCCAACTGTGCTAAGCAAATCTCTGGCTCAAGTAAAGCTGTAACCAGAGACTCTCTCATCTCCTTTGACAGGATTAGTGCATTGTAAATGCTTAGTTTGGTCGGAAACATCTTAAGATGAGCTAGCACGTTATAATCAACTTTATATAATCCTCCAATTTTCACTTGGTTATGTGGCACTTCCACTGGCGGAGGTGGAGGTAGCTCTTTTTGAGTGAATATTTGTTTTTTCTTTATCCACTGGAGCTGTTCTTGGAGGTAATACCTTTCCACTCCTTAGATTTACTTCAGTGATTTCCTCTTCCTAAGATATTGTATACAAAGTTTTTGGTATTTCTTCTTCATTGGAGAGATCAAAGTTGATAGCAAGTGGTGCACCGTGGCACTCGAGGATTGGCTCCTGACTTCCAATGCTATCGTAATTAGTATTGTCAATGTTTTCTTCATTCTTATTAATGAGTTCATCCGCTCACATACAATTTAAGGATGGGTTTGGGAATCGAGATTAGAGTTAGAATGAACAAAATCAGTTATGTTATCATTAAAAATAGTTAAAACGTAGACAAAATTATAATCATTATATTTGTAATACCCCGGTGGGGCAAAAAGATAATCATACATAGTCAGGGGTTCGAGAATTTTTTTTCCCGAATCCAAGACAACCAATTTAATTTAGGCAGCCCCTATTCTACCCCTCGTGCTATTGGTCCTCACGACGTCGCTCTTTTATTTCTCATCTAGTTGCGGTGACTTCTCTGACAAAATCTCCAACTTGGGTTGAGCAGGTTGNCTGGCTCCTGACTTCCAATTCTATCGTAATTAGTATTGTCAATGTTTTCTTCATTCTTATTAATGAGTTCATCAGCTCACATACAATTTAAGGATGGGTTTGAGAATCGAGATTAGAGTTAGAATGAACAAAATCAGTTATGTTATCATTAAAAACAGTTAAAACGTAGACAAAATCATAATCATTAAATTTGTAATACCCCGGTGGGGCAAAAAGATAATCATACATAGTCAGGGGTTCGAAAATTTTCTTCCCCGAATCTGAGACAACCAATTTAATTTAGGCAGCCCCTATCATACCCCTCGTGTTATTTGTCCTCACGATGTCGCTCTTTTATTTCTCATCTAGTTGCGGTGACTTCTCTGACAAAATCTCCAACTTGGGTTGAGCAGGTTGTAGACTCTGAATGGCTCCCTATACCGAAGCGTTTTAAATCTGATCCAGTATCTTCTAGGATGACTTGCTCCAAACTGTGCTTCATCCATCTTTTTCTGCATGTGGATTTATCGGAAAGATTTGCTCGGCCAAAATCATATTCACAGAACCTTTTTCCAGTTCCTTTAAGTATTCCTTTGGGATTATTATATTTCCTTCTTTGTAATTCCTCTTGAGCCAATCCTTAAAAATGAAACAACCTTATATTGTTNTCATCTTTTTCTGCATGTGGATTGATCGGAAAGATTTGCTCGGCCAAAATCATATTCACAGAACCTTTTTCCAGTTCCTTTAAATATTCCTTCGGGATTATTATATTTCCTTCTTTGTAATTCCTCTTGAGCCAATCCTTAAAAATGAAACAACCTTATATTGTTTGTCCAAACATCCGGTGGTAGAGACAGAAATTGGGATAGTCTTTCATGTCAACTTCTTCGGGCTTTCTTCATTCTGGCAATCTGAACTTTCGCTTTTTCATTAAATTTCTAAACAACTTCGGCATGGCCTCATCTTTGAAAGAATATATTCTTCTCTTTCTTTCTAAAAGAATCGGACCATTCTGCCATCTATTCGGTACGGTCTTCCTTGGTATGACTGTTGACTGGATTGGCCATACTACTGTGTTTGTTGCTGAAAATGATGTAACGATTGTTGGGAACTTTAGTGAGAATTCTTTGCCTATGTCTTTATCGGTTTCTTTCCATTATCAACTATCGCCATTGTTCTGGACTTCTTCTCAAATGTTCTGGTCGTTCTGGATTTCTCTACTTTCTTCTAGGAATCCATATGTTTAACTTCCTCTTATAAATTGCTAGCTTTGCTTAGAAGTTTCTCGAAGGACTTGATGGTTAGTCCCTTGAGCATGAAAGATACTGACCCATGGATGATTTTGAGTAGAATCTCAATTTCATGTTGTTCCTATAGTTGAGGTTCACATTTCATGTTAAGGTTTCTCTACCTTAAGATGTAATCCACTAGAGTCTCGTTGGGCGTTTGCTTCTCCACTACGAGATCTCTTATAGAAACATGGTGTTATGCACCAGTAAATCTCTTTACAAACATCTGTTCTAATTTGGTGTACATCTTGATTGATCTGTTGGGTAGCTCGACATACCAATTAAAAGTATTTCCTGATAGGTTGTTGACAAACTGCCATAAGAGTAAGGCTTCATTTTCTCCGGTGTTGCCATAACTAGCTCAAAAATGTACTATATGTTGTCTGAGATTTTTGTTCTCATCAAATGTCTTAGAGTTTGGTGACACAAAACCCTTAAGGTAGGGTACGACATCAAACTCCTCCGGGTATGATCTACCCACTCGTTTAAGAAAATTGATCATTGAACATCCTTCTTTAGTGTCCAATCACTAGAAAACTGTGTGGAATTTAGTGATAGGAGTGGGCTTCTCCCTCTCCTCACTACGACCATGAAGTGATGGTAAGGCAGCAACGATCATNAATAGAAACATGGTGCTATGCACCTGTAAATCTCTTTACAAACATCTGTTCTAATTTGGTGAACATCTTGATTGATCCGTTGGGTAGCTCGACATACCAATTAAAAGTAATTCCTGACAGGTTGTTGACAAACTGTCAGAAGAGTAAGGCTTCATTTCCTCCGGTGTTGCCATAACTAGCTCAAAAATGTACAATATGTTGCCTGAGATTTTTGTTCTCATCAAATGTCTTGAAGTTTGGTGACACAAAACCCTTAAGGTAGGGTACAACATCAAACTCCTCCGGGTATGATCTACCCCTCAAAATCAATGCACCACCCTTAGATTGGACTAAGGCCTCCCGAACTTGTTGTTCGGCCAATTGTTTAATATCTTTCTTTGGTATAGTACTTGGTGAGTAATCTTTCTTTTAATGCTCTTCTCCATTAACGAAGGCAACTTCTCTTCATTCATCGATAATATGGATTATTTCAGGCTGGTTAACCCCTGAAGAAGCTACCTGCTGTGACTGGGATTGTCCATTAACTGTAGCCATGGTGGCCATGGTGGCGACCATCTCATCCATTATCTTTTCCATTTGACTAATTTATTCATCTCTTAAGAAAATAGCCTTATGAAAATCATCTACGGTGTTATCTTTGATAAGAGGTTGGGCATCACGTGTAGATGAGGTAGCTCTGGTCTTGATGACTTGAATGTCCATGAAATCTTCATCAAGGTAATCGTCAAAATCAAAATCCTCATCATCATCATCAATGGTTACACCATGTTCTTTGGCTAGTTTCTTTCTTCATTTGAGAAGGTACTACACATCCCACTCGTTTAAGCAAATTGACCATTGAACATCCTTCTTTAGTGTCCAATCACTAGAAAACTGTGCGGACTTTAGTGATAGGAGTGGGCTTCTCCCTCTCCTCACTACGACCATGAAGTGATGGTAAGGCAGCAACGATCATTTGAAGACTCTCATGTCCATTAGTATTCATCAGTGGATGAAACTTACTCCCTCACAGAAGTAGAGAGGTCTCCAGTAATACAAGTTCCTCCTCGTGAGGACACTCATCATCCGATACTTATTCTGAAATTTGGGCCTTAGACGCCCTCCAAGCTTTTCGACTGATATTCTTTCTTTGAGATCGAGTCAGCAGCACAGACTTTAAACTTGAACCGATCTCAAACACTAACGGAGACATGGTATATTCTTCAGTTTTATCTTCTACGATCATAATCTGCTTTCTTTTAGTAGAAAAGAGGACAATAGACTTGGCAGGTGTCGGAGGAACGTCAATTTTCATCTTCTTGCAAGAAGGGAGATCTTGGAGACAGTTCAGGTTAAATTTAGTAGAGGGCTCCTGAACTTCCGGAGTGGCGACCTTTACCATGACGAACGGGGCTTTTCCGAGAACAACTTCCAGTTTGTCGATCCAGTTCCAAACTTGATGTTGGAAACGACATTGCGAGCGTTGCGGCTGGTTGACAAATTGCAAGAAAAGGTGAGCATCGGAAACACCATTGTAGCAGCTTCAAAAAAAANTGCCCTCCGAGCTTTCGGCTGCGATTCTTTCTTTGAGATCGAGTCAGCAGCACAGGCTTTAAACTTGAACCGATCTCAAACACTGACGGAGACATGGTATATTCTTCAATTTTATCTTCTACGATCATAATCTGCTTTCCTTTAGTAGAAAAGAGGACAATAGACTTGGCAGGTGTCGGGGGAACGTCAATTTTCATCTTCTTGCAAGAAGGGAGATCTTAGAGACAGTTCAGGTTAAATTTAGTAGAGGGCTCCTGAACTTCCGGAGTGGCGACCTTTACCATGACGAACGGGGCTTTTCCGAGAACAACTTCCAGTTTGTCGATCCAGTTCTGAACTTGATGTTGGAAGCGACATTGCGAACGTTGCGGCTGGTTGACAAATTGCAAGAAAAGGTGAGCATCGGAAACACCATTGTAGCAGCTTCAAAAAAAAAGATCAGGGGTTAGTTATTTAACCAACACCTTGTAATTCTAGTATGAACACTTTAAAAAAATTAACAATGGCCAATCCGTAGACTGGGCAAATTTTTATTTTACTTTTAGTTTGTGAAGGTTTTAAATTTAGTAAAAAATAGTTTGAAAGTAGAATAATTTAATTAATTAAGTAAAAAAAGGTTAGAGAGCAAGCACAACACGACATAATTCGATTTAATTTTTAAAATAGCAAACCAAGCTCGAAGGGGAAAGTGAAGTTTAGGACCCTGTGGGGGACCAACTTTACAACGCACAATGCCCAAGTGGAAGTAGTCCACCAACACACTTATTAAGATTCCAACCCCACACAAAGATAAAATTCCTAATGAACTCCTGAACCTTTCTATCCAAAGGTGATTCAACAAACGACCCTATGGTCTGAAAGAGTTGACCGTACTCACCCAAGAAAGAAATGGGTGAAGCATGCCAAGAGGAGAAGGGTATTTTGATACACAAGGGACATGGACACATTACCGATGTATGAAGATAATATTCTCTAATTAGTATGGAGAGAGAAGCAACGAGTTTCCAGAAGTTATCGGCACTAAAAAGTTGGGAGTTGTCAAGTTGTTGGCTGCTAGGTTGGATAACCTAACACCCGTTTTAATATAATTTAATATATATATATATATATGTATATATATATATATATATANAGTGCGGGACCAACTTTACAACGCACAATGCCCAAGTGGAAGTAGTCCACCAACACACTTACTAAGATTTCAACCCCACACAAAGATAAAAGTCCTAATGAACTCCTGAACCTTTCTATCCAAAGGTGATTCAACAGACGACCTTATGGTCTGAAAGAGTTGACCGTACTCACCCAAGAAAGAAATGGGTGAAGCATGCCAAGAGGAGAAGGGTATNATATTTTCAGTAGTTTAAATAAACGAGCCAAATACCACAAGTAATGTATCCATCCTGAAGGACAAACACACTACTTACTGGTAAGACTCGATTAATTAAACTAAATATTATATGATATCCATTTAAGTCTGTGAAACCATTTTTATTATAAGCCGACAAGTTCCTCTATTTAATATGAAAAACTAAATAGGGTTCATATTAAGCTGGGTTTGGAAAAGCTTCCTATAACGGCAAACCCCTATAATTAATTACATCGTAGATAACATAGGTCACCTAAGAAAACTCTCGATAAAATTAAGTGGATAGTATCCTCAAGGAGTTCCAACAAATAAGACTTTTCAACGGGATCAGACAAAGAGGTGTGAAATGGGAATGACTCAAATTTGGAACATTTTATTTTGGAATCCAAAGGAAAAAAAACTAGGGGATGTCATAGAACATAAGGAGAACCTCGGTGACTTCCTAAAATGTCCTACTGTTTGGCTTCAGTTTTGGAAAATAGAACTGTTGAATATTTCATCCTGCCAATTTTATTAATGAGGGCTTATATTCATGTGAAATGATCACACAAATAGCCTAGAAGATGTGAGAAACTAACTCGTGAAAAACAATAACCTTGGAATCCGAAGACGAGTTAGAGCTTATATTATATAACAAAATAATACAAAGGCCTAAAGATAAATTGAGGACTTATGTTTCATAAGCAAAAAACCTCAAAGTCCTGTAGATTGTTATTTAATTATGAGGATTGGTTTAGCTGGCGTAAACATGTTTTGTTGTTGAAGATAGTTGTGCTGCCTACAATGCAAGCTCCAAGCTCCTTATCATAACAAGTTTAAGTTTTCTAATATGTCAAGTTATGATGTCAAATCAATTGTTCCCTAAGGTTAAATTTATTTAGATATTACGGGGGATGTTAAAGTTGATTAGAGTGACACAGGTTAGGATCCCACGGTTCCCTCGTTCCGACACAACTATTTTCTTTAAGATTCACTTATGTCAAATGAATTTACTAAAATCAACTTAAGGAGTTTCATACTTTCATTTAGACCTTGGGAAATCTCATTAACAACCATAGGTTACCTCCTCCAAGGGATTTGCGATCATGCGATAGAGACGTTTTAATTTAATTGCAATTTTTTTTGTTTTGTTTTGTTTGTGATTAAATTTTGAGAATACTTGTTAGAAAAAGCACTTAAATCGATTTTCCAAACTAAGAAATGATAATAATATACTAGAATTAGCCTAAGGGATTTCTTACATTACTTCTCTGTGGGATTGATACTGGGGTTTTTAAGGAAAACCCAATATTACTTCAAGCAATACGTGCACTTGAGTGAAACCTTTAGTGTGTAAACTATTTTATATATTATAACATTTCAAATTTTTGCACACTAACTACTTAATATAATTTGGGTAAGGTTTGGCCATATTTTTGGAAGTTAAATTACTGCGTAATTTCAGGACGAGTCAAGTTTTTAGCGCAGTCTCGGGGAATTAAATTAACATAAAACACACAAAAAAATNTTCATATTAAGCTGGGTTCGGAAAAGCTTCTTATAACGGCAAACCCCTATAATTAATTACATCCTAGATAACATAGGTCACCTAAGAAAACTCTCGATAAAATTCAGTGGATATTATCTTCAAGGAGTTCCAACAAATAAGACTTTTCAACGAGATCAGACAAAGAGGTGTGAAAGGGGAATGACTCAAATTTGGAACATTTTATTTTGGAATCCAAAGGAAAAAAACTAGGGGATGTCATAGAACATAAGGAGAACCTCAGTGACTTCCTAAAATGTCCTACTGTTTGGCTTCAGTTTTGGGAAATAGAACTGTTGAATATTTCATCCTGCCAATTTTATTAATGAGGGCTTATATTCATGTGAAATGATCACACAAATAGCCTATAAGATGTGAGAAATTAACTCGTGAAAAACAATAACCTTGGAATCCTAAGACGAGTTAGAGCTTATATTATATAACAAAACAATACAAAGGCCTAAAGATAAGTTGAGGACTTATGTTTCATAAGCAAAAAACCTCAAAGTCCTGTGGATTGTTATTTAATTCTGAGGATTGGTTTAGCTGGCGTAGACATGTTTTGTTGTTGAAGATAGTTGTGCTGCCTACAATGCAAGCTCCAAGCTCCTTATCATAACAAGTTTAATTTTTCTAATATGTTAAGTTATGATGTCAAATCAATTTTTCCCTAAGGTTAAATTTATTTTGATATTACGGGGGATGTTAAAGTTGATTAGAGTGACACAGGTTAGGATCTCACGGTTCCCTCGTTCCGACACAACTATTTTATTTAAGATTCACTTATGCCAAATGAATTTACTAAAATCAACTTAAGAAGTTTCATACTTTCATTTAGACCGTGGGAAATCTCGTTAACAACCATAGGTTACCTCCTCCGAGGGATTTGCGATCATGCGATAGAGACGTTTTAATTTAATTGCAATTTTTTTGTTTTGTTTTGTTTGTGATTATATTTTGAGTTATCTTATATTTTGAATGTTGTGGAGGTGAATTTTATCTTGTTTGATTTTAGTTTTGGCTTTGCTCTGGTGGCTATCCTAAAGCTTTTGGTTTTGACATGCAGGGTGACATCATTGTTTAACATGGAAGTTCGTGAGCAGGAAACAATGCATAAAAGTAAATTGCAATGCAATAATTTAAATGCATACCTGTCGAATCTTCTCGTTCCTCCACCTGAAAGTTTAGTACTTGCAAGGCATATGTATATATATATATATATATGATTTTACAAGAATCAAAACATGTTTGTAGTAAAAATAGAGAGTACAATTTGAGGTGTGTCTACCAGACCCCCTATCATACGCTGGTGGGTCCAAATTTTGAGGATGATTCCATTAAATAAATTATAACAAGTCCAGATGTCCTTCAAGATTTCCAGATGATCATGAAGAAGTCTTGGGTAACACCCTCAACATTTCATAATTCTTTGAATCATGTCGAGTTCATTTTGGCCTTATTATATTTGTTATACAGTTCATCCAGTTCACGCGCTTATGTTCAATGAACTTTCACGTTGATTATTCCCATAAGTTAGGTAATTATCACTTTATGTCTCACTTATGAGTTATATAGGTAAACTTAATTAAGGAATTTAATCAATTTGATCCTTAAGAATGGGCTTGTAGTGCTTAAAAAAAAGTTAATTAATTATGTGCTATTTTCTAAACCTCATTAGACAAAATTTTGATCAAGTGTAGTTCACTACCAAGCCCTTAAAACTTAATGGGCAGATTTGTAATTTTAGAAAAAGATTTAACTGTTTATACCTTTAATCATTATCATGAATCATACATCATTTCAAAACCACTAATTGGGGCTTAAAATCAGTGAGTTATGATTTTCCAAAATAAAACCCCTTACCTTAATAAACCCCTCTTTAAATATTCTTCTGAATGTCAATAATTTTAAAAATTACACATTTATCCTTTGTAAGACGAAAATGAGATTGGTTGCTACCACTTATCCCTTTTATGTTTCAATCATCAAGACATATTATTTAAGATCATTTATTACCCGTTTACCCTCTGATTAATCCTAAAATTTAGTTAAGGCTTAAATTCCAAAATTACCCTTTTGCCTCTAAGGCCTTAACACCCCATAATTCATTAAATCAAACTGAAATGACTTTAGAAATTTATGTTACCCCGCTCATGGCTTAATTTAAATATCAAAGGAGAAAATGTGATCTTTCTGAATTATAATTATTCCTAATGCACAAATAGAGATTTTCAATGAAAGTTTAATAACTTAACCAAAACAAAACCTCTGTGCTTGAGAAAATTATTAGAGGTTCACCTAGGTCAGATGACCACTTGGACAAATTTTCATAATTTTTAGAGGGCTAATTTAATTATTATAATTATTTGTTTGTTTTGAGCACTAATAAAATATAAAATATTATTTAAGTGAAAAATTAAGTTTTATATTTTTATTAAATCTCTCTAAGTCCAAGNCAACCAAAACAAAACCTCTGTGCTTGAGAAAATTATTAAAGGTTCACCTAGGTCAAAGGACCACTTGGACCAATTTTCATAATTTTTAGAGGGCTAATTTAATTATTATAATTATTTGTTTGTTTTGAGCATTAATAAAATATAAAATATTATTTAAGTGAAAAATTAAGTTTTATATTTTTATTAAATCTCTCTAAGTCCAAGGAACCCAAAGAAATAAATTTAAGTTTTCTGTAATTTATATTTTAATTGTTGGAATTATTATAGTGAAAAATTAGAGAAAATTCATTTTAAAGCCATTAAAATTAATATCTTGAATTAGGAAAAAAGGAAAATTAATTTTGATTGGTCTTAAGTGATTAGGCAGTCAAATGTAATATTTTAGTGTGTTTTACAATTTTTCAATTTTTATNTAAGCCATTAAAATTAATATCTTGAATTAGGAAAATAGGAAAATTATCTTTGATTGGTCTTAAGTGATTAGGCAGTCAAATGTAATATTTTAGTGTGTTTTACAATTTTTCAATTTTTATGATTTTTAATTAATTTTTAATTATTTAAATGCTAAAAAATAGCTAAAAGATGAAGTATTTGTTTTATTTCCAATTTTATTCTTTTAAGATTCCTCTGGTCATAAGGAGCTCCCAAAATAAATTTGGTGATTTTCAAAGTTGAATTTTAGTTAGTTTAATGCCAAAAATGCAATTTCATCTAATTAATCTATTTGAATGGTCAAATTAACTCCAATTGTCTTGAAATTTTTATGGGGGACTCCTTTGACACTGAATTACAGTATATAATGAATTTTATTTCATTTAAATTTTATATTTACTCCAATTTAATTTTAATCATTTTTAGGGGTTGATGACAATTAGGGTTATTATTAATGAGTTAAGTTAANTAATTTCATCTAATTAATCTATTTGAATGGTCAAATTAACTCCAATTGACTTGAAATTTTTATGGGGGACTCCTTTGACACTGAATTACAGTATAGAGTGATTTTTATTTCATTTAAATTTATAATTACTCCAATTTAATTTTAATCATTTTTAGGGGTTGATGACAATTAGGGTTATTATTAATGAGTTAAGTTAAATCAAGTTTATATTTTTCCTAAGATCATCTGACCACATTGAACCTACCAAAATAAATTTAATATTTTTTTATGAATATTTTAATTATTATAATTTTTTTACCAAAACAGTCAATTAACTTGAAAACTAGATATCTCTAGTTAAAGATGCCCACAGACAATGGCAAAATCTGAGGAGATACCTAACAACAGAGACATCAAAGGCCCCATGGTCCCATGTTATGGTGAAATGTCTATGCAAATAGAGAATCCAAATAAGAAAAATACCATTTAATTAATAAAAAACCATACATGCATCAAATGAACATGAAACATTTTCACATTGTTTTCCTCTGTTCTCTGAGCAAGAGGGTATTTTTATTTTATTTTTATGATTTTTATACACCAAGATATGCATTGTTTAAGTTTTATTATTTAAATAAATGAGGGAAAACCCTATTTTTCTACTTATCCACATGGCGCCACATCTTTCTTGGCATCTCTGAAGCTCCACGCTGTGTCTTCTAGTTCAGCGCCACTGTCTGAGTTGGCCCGAACTTTATGAACCCTATTTCTGTCTGACGTAATCTGAGCCCTCTATTCGATACACACTTGATCCAATGACGTTCCGTCATCATCCCCAACTACTTCATCTCGTGAGTTGTTCACCTTAAAACCCTAATATCTCGAGCTACACTTGACCAAATTACCTCGTGTTTAATCCTATGGACTTGTCCAAGTGAGAAAAACCTATCCATATGGCTAACCTACTATGAAATCGATACTATGCTCATGGAGAATTAAAATAAGCTCGGGATAAGGCAAAAATCTTATACGTTGGTCCAAGAGGGGAAGCCTCGATTTGATGCTTAGAGAAGCATCGTGGAGGTTCAAAGAGCTTGCGGATGANATTCTTGGCATCTTCGAAGCTCCACGCTGTGTCTTCTAGTTCAGCGCCGCCGTCTGAGTTGGCCCGCACTTTATGAACCCTATTTCTGTCTGACGTAATCAGAGCCCTCTATTCGATACACACTTGATCCAATGATGTTCCGTCATCATCCCCAACTACTTCATCTCGTTAGTTGTTCACCTTAAAACCCTAATATCTCGAGCTACACTTGACCAAATTACCTCGTGTTTAATCCTATGGACTTGTCCAAGTGAGAAAAACCTATCCATATGGCTAAACTACTATGAAATCGATACTATGCTCATGGAGAATTAAAATAAGCTCTGGATAAGGCAAAAATCTTATACCTTGGTCCAAGAGGGGAAGCCTCGATTTGATGCTTAGAGAAGCATCGTGGAGGTTCAAAGAGCTTGCGGATGAAGTCTCTGGTCATGGTGAATTGTCTAGACACAAGTTCCACCAAGAGCAATATTGGGTGTTGATCAAAGTCCACCCTAGTGTGTTCTAGTGCTGGGGCTTTTGTGGGGAATCTTCTTCTCTCACTCAAAGGATGGTGTGGGTGCAATTAATTTGGATTTAGTGAAGTTTTGAGGGACGTCATGTTTTAAGCTCAAATTAGGGTTGAGGAATTGGCTCTGATTAGTGGGGAAGAAGGCTGGAGAATGGTTGCCTTTCACTCAGATGATCTTGAACAAGCTCTGGCAACAATTTGGCAAAGTCTCTTCAAGGAATTTCTAGCTCTCCCTCCTTGGCCGTGGAGGGCGAGTTTAAATAGAGGGAGAAGGAGAGGCAATCATGGATGGCCAGTGAGTGAAAGATCTTGCTTAGGTGGAGGAAAGAAGAGTGCAAGTGTCCAATTGTACTGAGAAGGTCGGCTGGCCACACTTAGGTCACCATCTAGTCCAGGGTGGTCAGGGCTTGGATTTGGTGGAATCAATTGGCGTTGGTCATGTACAAAGACATTGAACTGAATTGGAATCGGGGAAAAGCTATTTTGGGTCAAATTGGGTCAATTCATGGTTTGGGGTTGGGTTCACTCACCAAGGAGGGTTTGGATGCTGAGGGAAATCAGATGATTCAACTTAATCAACATAGTGAGGTCCCTATCCAAGTGATTTGCCATAAGCATGAGGTTTAGGTCTTTCTTGAGGTGGGTTAAAAATAATCTTAAGGATATTTCAAACTGGTTTATCTCCTTTCCATTAATAGCATGGTGATGTGGCATGACTCTTATGGCTTATCAATGGCTTGGGAGAGGCTTCATGGATTGCATGTTGTTTGGTTCTTTTGCATGAAAGGGGATTTTGGATTTATTTGGTATTTTTGGTGAATTTTGGCATTATGATTTACTTGGAATTATTTTTTTTTTGATTTAGGACTCAAGAAATGATTTTAATGAGATATGTGATAAGAAAAATTGAAAAAAATGTCATGTGCGCTTTTTGATTANTTATTTATTTGGTATTTTTGGTGAAGTTTGGCATTATGATTTATTTGGAATTATTTTTTTTTTGATTTAGCACTCAAGAAATGATTTTAATGAGATATGTGATAAGAAAAATTGAAAAAAATGTCATGTGCGCTTTTTGATTAAAATTCAGCTTTTGAGATTTAAGTATTTTGGGCTAGAATTGGATTGAATTGGATCAAAATTTGGGCCAAAAAAATGTTAAATTTGATGTAGGAAGGTGTGATGAAGAATTTAGGAAGGATTCAAAGTGGTTTTGAATTGAATTGGAAGGCTAATTTTGGGAATTTAGGCATAGGGTCAAAATTTGGGCTTTTTGATTTGGGTGAAGTTAAGCTTGCAATGATGTTAAATNAAATTTAGGAAGGATTCAAAGGGGTTTTGAATTGAATTGGAAGGCTAATTTGGGGAATTTAGGCATAGGGTCAAAATTTGGGCTTTTTGATTTGGGTGAAGTTAAGCTTGCAATGATGTATTTGGATTTAATTGGTATTAGGGATGTTAAATTTTGATTTGGAATTGAAATTAGGCAAGATTGGGGTTAATCTGGGAAAAGTTGGGCCTTTAAGGGCAAATTAGGGCATTTTGTCAAATTAGGTAAAATTGGTCAAATTGGGTCAAATTGATGGTAAAAAATTTAAATTTAGAATATTTAGAAATATTTGGGATGATTTTGAAATTTTTTGGATTTTTTGGAATTTTTGGGTTATGAGGGGCATTTTGGTAATTTTATGATTTTGGTGAATTTAGGTAGTGGTGAGTGATTTGAAATGACTTTTGGACAAATTTGGGTATTTTGGGTAATTTTGGTAAAAATTAGGGTTGTAGGAGTATTTTGGTAATTTGGTGATTTTGGGTTAGAATGGACAAGTAAATCTTGAAGCCATGCCAAACCAATATGAGTCATATGAAATTCATTTTTGATGTTCAATATGCTGGTCTTAACCCTCTTAGCCAAGGACTAGGGGTATAGGTTCACCCATATGATCTTTCCAAAAGGAGTCAGGAGACCAAACTAAAGAGGTCTTAGGGTATGAGGTATGTAAGAAAGTGTGTGAAAGCTAGCCTAGCCAAGATCAGACCACCCAGAGTTAAAATTAAGGCTTGACCATCCTATGGGGACTCTCCTTGAGCTCCTCCATACTGACCCCACCTACTAAGTGCTAGAGGTTAAGACCAACATGTGGAACTTCANACTTCATTTTGATACATTTATCATTATCTTAACTTCTCTTGACATTCATTTGCACAAGTTTAATATTCCAACACAAACCAGTCAATGCACTTTAACACCAAAAATTATACTAAAAAACTTAATACAAAATCATTACATTAACAGAGGTTCAATACAAATATATATAATATCAATCCAACATAAGTAATTAAGAATTTACAAACGAAGACGCTAAATATGCAGAACTAGAAACACTTAAAGATCAAAGTCAGCGCAATAATCAAAACATAACTAACAACAAATTACAACACAAACTTGTGACTACTAATAATTAGTCAAACTATTGTCATCCACCTATTCATTCCTCAGATGGCGCACGATCTGGTTGTAAAACGAAGCATGAGAGTATTTTTCTACAGCCTTCTCTCCAATCTAATTATTATTTTAATACATCTTTACATGTGCCTCCTAAAAGCATTCTAAATGATTATATTTAAGTTTGAACTAACAATCTAAATGTTTGAATTGATAATAGATGTCTCTCAATTTGGAATGCANTGTTGAGCAAAGAAGAGTTTAGAATTTCTAATGGTTAGGGTTCCCTTTATAGTTCTCTAGGAATAGTCAATATGAAAGTCTTGTGGCNGCTAAGTGCTAGAGGTTAAGACCAACATGTGGAACTTCAAGTTGAGGAAAGAATAGTTTAGAATTTCTAATGGTTAGGGTTCCCTTTATAGTTCTCTAGGAATAGTCAATATGAAAGTCTTGTGGCTAGACCCTAGGCTATTGAAGGGGAAAAACTTGACCTAAAACAAAAATGAGGTCAACAAAAAAAAACTATTAGACAATGTCTGTAAGTTTTTTCTTTACACAGGTGATTGGGGATTTAATGTGAAATGAGAAAACCGTGACAGCTGCATATCTCTCTGCAGATAATCAAAGATAAAAAATCTTCATGCTTGGATTTCAGGACCTAAGAGACGTGCAAATCAAGGTACATAATTTATTGTGAGTAACAAATGTAAGTTTAAGGACAACATCTTTATCCATTATGGATGATCTTTTGTGTAGTTAAAGAAATTTGAGAAGAAGTGCCTCGAACCAGCTCTTATTATATCTTTATAGGATAATGACAGTCAGATCCTTCCTCAAAAGCAAAGTAGAAAGAGTGAAGGGATGATTAAACCACTAACTAGTCTTTCAAAAATTTACATTCCAAAGATTATGTTGACTTATTCGTGCACAAGATCTCAACATACTGAAGANCATCTTTATCCATCTTGGATGATCTTTTGTGTAGTTAAAGAAATTTGAGAAGAAGTGCCTCAAACCAGCTCTTATTATATCTTTATAGGATAATGACTGTCAGATCCTTCCTCAAAAGCAAAGTAGAAAGAGTGAAGTGATGATGAAACCACTAATTAGTCTTTCAAAAATTTACATTCCAAAGATTATGTTGACTTATTCGTGCACAAGATCTCAACATACTGAAGAATATGTAAGTTTTTCTTATGTGATGAATTTTTATTTTTCATATTTCTTTTATTTATTTAGCATAAAATCATTTATTTTACATGATTTGATAAATGGATCTAAAAGTAGGGTTCAGTCTGTTTTTAAGAGAGTGGTACTCCGAATTTGTGAAGATCAAATTTCTCCATAATCACTTTAAATTAAAACATGAATCTAAAGCAAAAGCAACTGTGGCTTTATAANAATGAATTTTTATTTTTCATATTTCTTTTATTTATTTAACATAAAATCATTTATTTTACATGATTTGATAAATGGCTCTGAAAGTAGGGTTCAGTGTGTTTTTAAGAGAGTGGTACTCCGAATTTGTAAAGATCAAATTTCTCCATAATCACTTTAAATTAAAACATGAATCTAAAGCAAAAGCAACTGTGGTTTTATAATCTCAGTTAGAGTATATGATAGAGTTGTCCATGATGGCAACTTTCCTCTCATTTCAGTGTCAAGATTTGGAGAGTGCTCAAAAGAAGTTGGTGGAGGCATAAGAAAACATCAGTCAGAGCAATAAGAGCCTGAATTCTCCAATATTGAAAAATTCAGTGAATCATCAAATAACTACTTCTGGCGCTTAAACGCGAGTTACCTAGAGCTTAGGCGCGAGCCTCTTGTGCTTAGGCGTCATTCCTGGGCACTTAGGCACCCCAGTNTCTGAATGCTCTAATATTGAAAAATTCAGTGAATCATCAAATAACTACTTCTGACGCTTAAAAGCGAGTTACCTAGAGCTTAGGCGCGAGCCTCTTGTGCTTAGGCGTCATTCCTGGGCACTTAGGCACCCCAGTTCATTTTTGCACATTTCTTCATTTTTGCTCCAAATTTGACCCTTTTTCACTCCTTTTGTCACTTTTCATCCATTTGATTGTATCTGAGAGAAAAACACACAAATACCTTTTATTAAAGAGCAATATCTCAAAAATAGGTATAAAAATGTGTATAAAAATACTATATATTTTAGGTGTATCATGGACCACACACATGAGTTTCCAAAAGAGTAGGGAAAAAAACCAAGGATGAATGACTTTAGGGTTTTGGGGATGTGTGTGTGTGTGCCTGACCAAGACAAAAACCAAATCACCCAGGACTAACCCTNTAAAATACTATATATTTTAGGTGTATCAGGGACCACCCACATGAGTTTCCAAAAGAGTAGGGAAAAAAACCAAGGATGAATAACTTTAGGGTTTTGGGGATGTGTGTGTGTGTGCCTGACCAAGACAAAAACCAAATCACCCAGGACTAACCCTAAGGGCTGATAATCTCATAGGAAATCCTCCTGAGCTCCCCGTGCTGGTTCCAACCTTCTGAGTGCTGGAGGGCAAAACCAAACATGTGGAACTCCAAGAAGAGCTAAGAGTTGTTTAAAATTTTTAATGAGGTAGGGTTCCATCACTAGTCCTCTAGGATAGTCAACATGAAAGTCCTATGGCTAGATCTGAGGCTNGGGAAATACTCCTGAGCTCCCCGTGCTGGTTCCAACCTTCTGAGTGCTAGAGGGCAAAACCAAACATGTGGAACTCCAAGAAGAGCTAAGAGTTGTTTAAAATTTCTAATGAGGTAGGGTTCCATCACTAGTCCTCTAGGATAGTCAACATGAAAGTCCTATGGCTAGATCTGAGGCTTCTAAGGAAGAAAGATTAGACCTCAATAAAAGTAAGGTCAACAGCACTCTACTAACTGATAAACTGACGCTTAGGCTTTAAGTTTTAGGCGCATAAGCGCTAGTGCCCAAATTTTGGCAATTTTGGTTTTTTTTTTTGTAAAACAAATTTAAGTCCACTAGACCCCACATTAGTCNGCTAACTGATAGACTGACGCTTAGGCTATAAGTTTTAGGCGCATAGACGCTAATGCCCAAATTTTGGCAATTTTGGTTTTTTTTTTTGTAAAACAAATTTAAGTCCACTAGACCCCACATTAGTCGATTCACTTCATTTTGATACATTTATCATTATCTTAACTTCTCTTGACATTCATTTGCACAAGTTTAATATTCCAACACAAACCAGTCAATGCACTTTAACACCAAAAATTATACTAAAAAACTTAATACAAAATCATTACATTAACAGAGGTTCAATACAAATATATATAATATCAATCCAACATAAGTAATTAAGAATTTACAAACGAAGACGCTAAATATGCAGAACTAGAAACACTTAAAGATCAAAGTCAGCGCAACAATCAAAACATAACTAACAACAAATTACAACACAAAGTTGTGACTACTAATAATTAGTCAAACTATTGTCATCCACCTATTCATTCCTCAAATGGCGCATGATCTGGTTGTAAAACGAAGCATGAGAGAATTTTTCTACAGCCTTCTCTCCAATCTAATTCTTATTTTAATATATCCTTACATGTGCCTCCTAAAAGCATTCTAAAGGATTATATTTAAGTTTGAACTAACAATCTAAATGTTTGAATTGATAATAGATGTCTCTCAATTTGGAATGCAGATTCTCAATCTCCTTTTCAATGTTCATGAGTTTATATGTAATTCCTTTCAGGCTAAGTGCAAGAAACCCATTGAAGTATGTTTTGGTGTCCTTGTGCATGAACTTCTTTCCATTAGCCAAACCATTGCTTTTACTCTCCATTATAACAAGAAAAATGAAGTTTACGCATAATCCTTCTCCAATTATTCTCTCTCACACTAATAATATGAAGTTTTAGGTCCCTTAG
>JXCR01143960.1:248364-258704 GCA_002079205.1 Phalaenopsis hybrid cultivar
TCTGACATCACAAAATTTTATAAAAATATAACATCCTTAAATAATGTAGGCCAATGAAATATAGATTGTAAAGGTTTAAAATGTTATTTTATCCACTCAATAATGTTCGCCTAAGTCAGATTCATGATATTTTTGAATAATTTATTGAGTTTTTTCAGTTGGTACACATTTTTGAATAATTAGATCTTGACATTTCTTACGTAAATATGGGTCATGAACTATAAATATGGGTACAAATTTTGCAACATGTATGAATTTCTTCTTTTGGTAGCTTGTTATTCCTTGGGGTAAAATATTATTAACTATATAGTTAACTATATCAACATATCACGAATTATGCTACTCAAAAGCAGCATATAGTTATTCATCAAGAAAATATTCATTTATTTCATTATCAAAATCACCATAATTTTTCTGTTCAGTCTAGATAAATGATTATCAATTTGGTTATCAGTTCCCTTCATATCCACTACTCAAACTCCTGCATCAGAAGGACAGATCTGATTAACCTTGGTTTTGCATCGTTCTTCAACATTATATATTTTATCGCAGAATGACCAACATGCACATTATACTTAGCTCTAATTAGATATGATCTAAATTTATCAAAAACATATACTATTGTCAATAACTCTTTCTAAGTATTAGAATAATTAATTTGAGCTTCATCAAGAGTTTTACTAGCAAAACATATAACTTTGAAAATCTTATTATATTTTTGCCCAAACACTGCCCAAATAGCATAATCACTCGTGTCACACGTCAATTCAAATGGGTCTTCCCAATTACGTAAAACAATAATATGTGTAGTGATTAATTTTTTCTTTNAAACTTTGAAAATCTTATTATATTTTTGCCCAAACACTGCCCAAATAGCATAATCACTCGTATCACACGTCAATTCAAATGGGTCTTCCCAATTACGTAAAACAATAATATGTGTAGTGATTAATTTTTTCTTTAACACATTGAAAGCATTTAGGCATTTCTCTCTAAAATAAAAAAATCACATCTTCTCCAAAAGATGACATAGATGCTTCGTTATTTTAGAAATTTTTTTAATATAACGCTTGTAGAACCCAAGATTTCTTAGAAAACTTCTAACTCCTCTCATCGATGTAGAAGGATGTAGTTTAGTAATAACTTATATTTATGTCAAATCTACTTCCATGTCATTTTTCAGAAATTTTATGTCCTAAAANTCACATCTTCTCCAAAAGATGACATAGATGCTTCGTGATTTTAAAAATTTTTTTAATATAACGCTTGTAGAACCCAATATTTCTTAGAAAACTTCTAACTCCTCTCATCGATGTAGAAGGATATAGTTTAGTAATAACTTATATTTATGTCAAATCTACTTCCATGTCATTTTTCAGAAATTTTATGTCCTAAAACAATTCCTATTGCCATCATAAATTGAATTTTTCCCAGTTAAGAACTAAATTTTTTTCTTCGTAGCATTTTAGAACTCTCGTTGAATAATCTAAACATGAATAAAAGGAAGTTCCAAAAACTGAGAGGTCATCCATAAAAATTTCAATTTTCTTCTCAATTAGATCCTAGAAAATGGAAACCGGGCACCTCTGGAAATTTTCAGATGCATTGCATAAACCAAAAGCATTCTTCTAAAAGAAAAAGTTTCTTAAGGTCTAATGAATGTTGTCTTTTCTTCATCCTCGGAAGCTCTGGGTGTTTGGTGGTAACCAGAATATCCATCCTAAAAGAAGAAAAAGCGGTGTCCCTCTATCATATCCAACATTTGCTCCATCATAGGAAGAGGAAAGTGATATATCCTTGTGGAGAGATTTAATTTTGTATAATCAATACAAATTTTCCACCTATTGATTTGTCTTATTAAAATTAATTCATTCCTTTTATTTACAGCTACAGTCACTCCCCTTTTCTTAAGAATGCTATGAAATGGACTAGCCAAATTACTGTCAGAAATAGGAAAAATGATTCGAGCATCTAACCATCTTAAAATTTCCTTCTTTACAACATCTTTCATTATAGGGTTTAATCTTTTTTGAGGATTTTCCTAGGCTTTTGATTATCCTCGATCTATGTTCTTAGCATATAGATTGAAAGGGTAACAATTAATGTCCATCCAAACTTTTTCTTGTAATTTCTCAATATTTTCATAAATTTNGTTATAGGGTTTAATCTTTTTTGAGGATTTTCCTAGGCTTTTGATTATCCTCGATCAATGTTCTTAGCAAATAGATTGAAAGGGTAACAATTAATGTCCATCCAAACTTTTTCTTGTAATTTCTCAATATTTTCATAAATTTTCTTCCTATTCTTCAGTTAAGTTTGAGGATATTATAACGGGTAACATTGATGAACTTCCTAGGAAAGTATACTTTAAATGCTTAGGGAGCACCTTCATCTTAAGTTCAAGAGGATTTTCAACTGAAGGAAGAAGAGGTTTATTAATTTCAGTAGCATCCAAAATTTCTAAACTTTCCTGAACATACTTTGAATCCTCAGTGATTATCTCAATTGATTTTTTTTTGAAAATAAGTTTGATTCTCATCATCCAGTTCTTATTGGTTTTTTTAACTTCACATCTTTCTAAGAAATGGTTGTCAAATAAATAATCAATAATCTCCATTATGTATCATTCATCATCTTTTCCATTAGTTGGATACTTCATAGAATTTAAAANATAAGTTCAAGAGGATTTTCAATTGAAGGAAGAAGAGGTTTATTAATTTCAGTAGCATCCTAAATTTCTAAACTTTCTTGAACATACTTTGAATCCTCAGTGATTATCTCAATTGATTTTTTTTTTAAAATAAGTTTGATTCTCATCATCCAGTTCTTATTGGTTTTTTTAGCTTCACATCTTTCTAAGAAATGGTTGTCAAATGAATAATCAATAATCTCCATTATGTATCATTCATCATCTTTTCCATTAGTTGGATACTTCATAGAATTTAAAACATTAAAAGTAACATCCTGGTCATTAACTCTCATTGATAGTTCTCCTTTTTGCACATCTATCATTGCTCGTCCAATAGCTAGAAATGGTATTCCTAAAATGATAGGTATTTCTTTATCTTTCTTCATATCTAAAAAATTAAAGTCCACAAGAAAAATAAATTTATCTATCTTCGCCAATACATCTTTAATAACCCTCTTAGAATATGTTATAGATCGAACAACTAACTGAAGGGTTACAATAGTGGGAGAAATCTCTTCTATGCCTAATCTTCTGAATATAGATAATGACATAAGGTTAATGCTTGATCCTAAATCACTTAAAGCTTTTCCACAAAATCTGTCTCCAATCGCACAAGGAATAGTAAAGTTACCAGGATCTTTAATTTTTTGAGGAAGCTATTTCTGAATTATAGCATTACATTCTTCACTTAGTGCCACAGTCTTATGATCTCCAAAATTTCTCTTCTTATTTAATATTTCTTTGATAAACTTTACATAACTTGGCATTTCTTCTAAAGCTTCAATAAAAGGAATGTTGATAGTTAGCTTTTTAAATATCTCAAAAAAATTTGAGAATTGTTGATCCAACTTTTGTTTTCTAAGNCATAAACTTTACATAACTTGGCATTTCTTCTAAAGCTTCAATAAAAGAAATGTTGATAGTTAGCTTTTTAAATATCTCAAAAAAATTTGAGAATTGTTGATCCAACTTTTGTTTTCTAAGTCGATCAGAAAATGAAGGTGGTGGTCTTTCTAAATTGATCTTGGTTGGAGAGATAGGTTTCTTCAAAATTTTTAAGAATATTTTCTTCCGATTTTTTGGATTCTTCAGCTTCTCTCTCAACTTCAATCTTTTTTGCGCTCTAGTCTCCAATTCTCTTCCACTTTTCAACGTGGCTACTTTAACTTCTTCTTTGTTTTTATCTTTAAGATTAACTTCAGTATTACTAGGAAGTGTTCTCTAAGGCTTATTGCTAAGTAAGTTAGGAATTTGTCTCGGTTGATTCTCAATACTTCTTATTGTAGCTCCTTGACTTTGTATATGATTTCTCATTTGTAATATATAACAACAACAACAACAACATTACATCGCCAGGCGTATCCGATCACATTTACGCACAAAAAACTANCTCGATCAGAAAATGGAGGTGGTGGTCTTTCTAAATTGATCTTAGTTGGAGAGATAGGTTTCTTCAAAATTTTTAGGAATATTTTCTTCCGATTTTTTAGATTCTTCAGCTTCTCTCTCAACTTCAATCTTTTTTGAGCTCTAGTCTCCAATTCTCTTCCACTTCTCAACGTGGCTACTTTAACTTCTTTGTTTTTATCTTTAAGATTAACTTCAGTATTACTAGGAAGTGTTCTCTAAGGCTTATTCCTAAGTAAGTTAGGAATTTGTCTCGGTTGATTCTCAATACTTCTTATTGTAGCATCTTGACTTTGTATATGATTTCTCATTTTTAATATATAACAACAACAACAACAACATTACATCGCCAGGCGTATCCGATCACATTTACGCACAAAAAACTACTCCATCATATATCCACCACTAGGAAATCTTAACTACCTTTGTTGAAATATTCCTTTTAACCCCTAAATGATACCTATATATAGGTGTGCTCACTGTTGTGTGATTCAGATGAATATCTGATTACAGTCTAAGAATTTGTTTCACCACTTCCTCTTTTACATAGTGGAATTCTCATTTTTAGCTTACTAACTTTTGCTTATTTACAATCTAAACATTATGTGACTATCTTATGGAAACTAAATATATAGTTAAAATCAATTAGTTCTAAATAACCCAATGTCATTCTTTTTTTTTTCTAACTTAACATTTAACTTTAATATAATTTTTTTTTTTTATTTTGAAATGAAATCTTTATCGTTATTCCCCTCACCTAGTCGAGAAATTATTGCGTACGGACACCGCATGCATCTCTGCATGCGGTGTCCGATCCTGACCGTAGATCACGGTGATCTACGGTCAGGATTATTTTCATTTTTTTAAATAAAAAAAAAATTTAGGTGGGGCCCACCGAAATACATGGGGATCGTAGATCAGGTGATGTACGGTCCGGAGCTGCGTGCGGTGTCCGATCCGCATAGAATAATTTTTCCACCTAGTCACCTTGCACTTGCCAGCATTGCCTCTCTAAATTTATTTTTGGAAAATTTACATACATACCACATAATTCCTACACATTTGCAATCTAACACCTAAACTTCAATTTTTATCATATATGCCCCCTTATATATACTTGAAAAAGTGTATTTCACTTTTTAAATGTTAAAATAGTGATATTTTTTATGTGATATGATAGATTTGGATAATATACATGTAAGAACTAAATTTTATGTGTTGGATATTTAAATACATAAGAATTGGGCGGTATCTAAGTAAATGCCCCTTTTTTTTTTTGGTACCTTAAAGAAAAGCTTACCTAGCACCAAGTAAAAAGACAGAAGTGTGCAAGAGAATTATTTCACATAAATTTGGTCATCTAGTGCTTGAAAACAAAGATTATTACCACAATTTATGTTGATTTGCTGTCCCTTATATTAAATAATAATATTATCTATTTTTTAGTGATAACTTATTATTTAATTAATGACATAATGAATTTCTTTAGCACATGCAGTGTGTTCGGTTTAATTATATTTTATTTAAGGAAATTAATGATTGTTAATGATTCTTTTTTTATGTTAGCAGCAGTCTAATGCACAACAAAACCCTTAAACATGCCTAATTGAGAGGCTTCAAAAGGCCATGAAAATAGAAGTTAGTTAATTTAAAATATTTAGTTGAGGATTACATAAGTTGGGCAGAGAAAATGCTCACCACTTGGATGAAAAAAATCCCTTAATGTTTATGTATAGTACAAAACTTCATGTATATGTTGAATCATTGCAAGGAATGGTACAAAATTTTAAACTTTTTAATTTTAAAGTGGTTTTTGTTCTAAAAAGTTTAAATTCTTGTTCTACCGTTGACAGCATAGATTAAGATATCCACTCTAACATCAATAATTATGTGGCAAAAAAAAAAAGATATTTAACAAATGTGAACGTGTCTTACAATAACGAGTTAGTATTTGTCAAATGAATTCTATACATCCTGACCCACTCGGGTTAATCGAGCAGTCATGCAGATAGCCTGTCAAATGTATGATTGATAGATATGAACTTCAAATGACTACTAAAGATAAATCAATAAAAATAATAATAAGTCACAGAATGAAAAAAATCCTTACAATGTTTTGGTAGGAATCTCATCCTCAAAGGAAAAACTAATTGCGCTTATCATCTTCATCTATAGAGGATAATTCCAAATCAGCTCAACATATTGCTTTCAGAGGACCATTTCATGTCAACTCAAAAGTCACGTTAGACAAATTTGACACTCATGATAGCAAAAAGTTTTATATATCAAGTAAATACTATGATAAATGTCTTTTGAATCATGATAATTTTTATAAGGAAGATTTTCTTATATATCACTCAATTCTTGTGTATTTCAATATCTAACATCTAAACTTTATTTTTTATGTCATCTTTCCGATGTATTAAAATGTGTATTTCAATTTTAAAAGTACAAAATGTGATATTTTTGAAATGATATAAAAATTTTTGTTTGTATGAATGTAAAAGAAAAAACAATTAAAATTTAGATATGTGAATACAGAAGAATTGGGGGGAATATATGTGAATGCCCCATCTTATAAATATCACCTCTGATCTTCACAAATTTATGTATGACGTGAATGCCTAATAACAAGCTCTTTATTTTTTTCCGAAGTAGGAGTATTTTTATATTGTATACATAGCTCCANCATATGTGAATACAGAAGAATTGGGGGGAATACATGCGAATGCCCTTATAAATATCACCTCTGATCTACACAAATTTATGTATGATGTGAATGCCTAATAACAAGCTCTTTATTTTTTTCCGAAGTAGGAGTATTTTTATATTGTATACATAGCTCCACTAGGAAAGCTCTAAGGGTATTACTATGAAAGTTTTCTGACTAGATTCTCTTGACACTGTTATAAGTTTATCTATCCAAATCTCATAATCTTAACCTCATTCAAGGGAAAAATATTACGTATGGACAGCGCACGTAAATTTTACGTGTGGTGTCCCATTAGGACCGTTTAAAAATTAAAGTGGGCCCCATTCTAACTATAAAAAAAAATCAAGATATATTTTTGTGGTTCAGATCGGACACTGCACACAAATTTACATGCGGTATCTGTAGGCAATAATCGCTCCCTTGAAGGGGTGTTGTGGGCACCGCCCCATTATATATATATATATNTTTATCTATCTAAATCTCATAATCTTAACCTCATTCAAGGGAAAAATATTACGTATAGACAGCGCACGTAAATTTTACGTGTGGTGTCTCATTAGGACAGTTCAAAAATTAAAGTGGGCCCCGTTCTAACAATAAAAAAAATCAAGATATATTTTTGTGGTTCAGATCGAACACTGCACACAAATTTACGTGTGGTATCTGTACACAATAATCGCTCTCTTGAAGGGGTGTTGTGGGCACCGCCCCATTATATATATATATATNAGATTTACATACATACCACAAAAGTTCCATGTCTAAGCATATCTAACACGGCTTGCTTGAAAAAATATATTTTACATCTTAAAAATAAATAATATTGATATTTTATAGCTGATAAAAAAAAATTCAGTATTATATATGAATAAATTTAAACTGAAATAATAGATATATAAATGCCCATTTTTCTAAACCCAGGGAATGCTCATTTTATTTGAATCAGCTTTCCTTCTATTGATAAGAATATATAAAAATAAAACCTCCATATATTTTTTTAAATTGTATCGTGCTTCATTAAAATGAAAAGGTAAACTATTAATCTCCCCTAGCAGTCTCGGATATATTTTGTAAGAGAAACGAAATAGTTTATTTTGTGCTGTAGCAAAAGTATCCATCTGTACAGTGATACGTGAAAATGATATATTTTCTAGACAAATATATTGATACAAATGTACAAAGAAGTCGCCTTCTTCCTTTGATGTTCAATTAAAAAATAAATAAAATAAAACTGCCCAAATGCTATAATCGTGGATTTATTTGCCACCCAATCACATTTTTTTTCTTTAATTTGAAGAAAAACCACACATGATAAGCATGAAATATTAAAATATCTTCGAAGCATTTACGTACATAACTCATAATTTTTATGTGTTTATCTTTCTACAATTTAAATTTTTTATCATAATTCTATACATAAAAATATTTACTTCACTCTGAAAAATAAATAATAAGATATTTTAGATGTGGTATTAAAAATTTAAGCACTATTTAAATTTTAGGCATTAGAAATGTAAATACATAAGAATAAGGCGGCACGTATGTAAATGCCCAATTATCCTTTCTTATTTCTCTTATCAAGCGGTCCTTGATTTGTTTTTCTTTTTTAATTGAAATGATTTTACTAAAATTTCCTTGCAAATATGATGGCATATGCACACAGTCAATAAGGGGAATTCATACCAATAAATTATTATTTAGCAAGTGTTATGAATGCTCTTTCTTGTATGTTAGATGCTCATAATCATAATGTTGTAAATTAAGATGTTGGCAATATTTCTTACCTTATATATGATAATGATTTGCTAATTTTCGGTAAGTTGATACTATTTCCATTCATCGTGTATCTATTGTTCTTTATATTTTTAGTTGTGCTTCTAATTTCATTATAAATATATATAAGTCTGAAATTTGCTTTCCTTAATCGGTTGAGCCTATCATGGAGCAATGTTTGTGCGATATTTGTGGTTTTAACATTTAGCTATTATCTTAGAATTATCTTGCTATTACTATTATGCCCTCTAATTTAGTTGTTGTTGATTATCATCTTCTTCTTGATAATCTCCACAGTTTCTTGGTTGCTTAGAAGCAGGTCTTATCTTCTACAAGTAGATTTTAACTTATTAAGTTTACTGTTTATAGTTACCTTTATTGTTGGTTTCATTCTACTATTTTTTTCACAATAGTAGAGAAAGGAAGATGGTTGCCGTAACATGGAATACTATTACTTTAACTAGATCTTATGGTGATCTTCAAAATCCCTCTACTGAGAATATTAGCAATGTGTGTCTATTCATATTTAGTAAATAATTGTATTACTCTGTATAGCTCTATATAATACTGTTGACCTCACTTTTGGTTGAGGTTTAGTTTTCTCTCTTTAGTAGCTTAGCGTCTAACCATAAGATTTTTCTGTTGACTATTCCTAGAAAAATAGAAAAGGAACCCTCACCTTTAGAGACTCTAAACTCTTCTGTGCTCAACTTGAAGTTCATTATACTAGTCCTAACTTCTAACACTTAGTAGGTGGGGCCACTATAGAGGAAGCGCAAGGGTAGTCCACATAATTAAAATTGTGTCGGCAAGTACAAGCATCATTACAATGATTTTTTTCTTTTGGAATGATTTTATTAAGGCTGCTGTCAAAAATAAAGGATACCACTTTTTTTAGTTTAATTACAGTATTATTCTTTCATTCTATAATGATCATTCAATGTAAGGTGTTTTTATGTCTAAAAAGTATGGGAAATATATTTTTATTTGGTTTCACTTTCATCATAATACTAAATTTAATGAGATTATTATTGATGGCAATTGGGTTTTGATGCCCCAAATTGCTACAAAACAATCATCAATCACACAATTATACAAGATGCACAAGTAATTTACAGATCTGAGTCTGTGTGCAGATCCCACCATAATCGAGTTAATTTTCANCTCATATCTGGAAAATTAAAGTCCACAAGAAAAATAAATTTATCTATCTTCACCAGTACATCTTTAATAACCCTCTTAGAATATGTGATAGATCGAACAACTAACTGAAGGGTTACAGTAGTGGGAGAAATCTCTTCTATGCCTAATCTTCAAAATATAGATAATGACATAAGGTTAATGCTCGCTCCTAAATCACTTAAAGCTTTTCCACAAAATCTGTCTCCAATCGCACAAGGAATAGTAAAGTTACCAGGATCTTTAATTTTTTGAGGAAGCTATTTCTGAATTATAGCATTACATTCTTCACTTAGTGCCACAGTCTTATGATCTCCAAAATTTCTCTTCTTATTTAATATTTCTTTGATAAACTTTACATAACTTGGCATTTCTTCTAAAGCTTCAATAAAAGGAATGTTGATAGTTAGCTTTTTAAATATCTCAAAAAAATTTGAGAATTGTTGATCCAACTTTTGTTTTCTAAGTCGATCAGAAAATGAAGGTGGTGGTCTTTCTAAATTGATCTTAGTTGGAGAGATAGGTTTCTTCAAAATTTTTAGGAATATTTTCTTCCGATTTTTTAGATTCTTCAGCTTC